>PVKE010011648.1:0-39827 GCA_004027555.1 Craseonycteris thonglongyai
GGGATTCAGGGAGGACTTTATGAATCTGACCTCATTGGCAAGGGAAGTAAAAGCACAAATAAACAAATGGGACCTTATCAAGCTAAAAAGCTTCTGTGCTGCAAAGGAAACCATCAACAAAGCAAAGAGGCAACCAACCAACTGGGAGAAAATATTTGCAAACAATGCCTCTGATAAGGGGCTAATAATCAAAAATATACAAAGAACTTGTACAACTCAACAAGAAAAAAACAAACAATCCAATTAAAAAATGGGCAGATGACCTTAACAGAAACTTCTCTCGTGAAGACATACATATGGCCAACAGATATATGAAAAAATGTTCCACTTCACTAGCAATTAGGGAGATGCAAATAAAAACCACAATGAGATACCATCTTACACCTGTTAGAATGGCTATAATCAACAAGACAAGGGATAACAAGTGCTGGAGAGGCTGTGCACAAAAAGGAACCCTCATACACTGCTGGTGGGAATGTAAATTGGTACAACCACTATGGAAGGCTGTATGGAGATTCCTCAAAAAATTACGAATGGAATTACCATATGACCCAGCCATCCCACTACTGGGCATCTATCCAAAAAACCTGAAAACCTTAATCTTTAAAGATGTTTGTACCTGCATGTTCATCGCAGCACTGTTCACAGTGGCCAGAACATGGAAACAACCAAAATGCCCTTCGACAGATGACTGGATAAAGAAGATGTGATACATTTACACAATGGAATACTACTCAGCGATAAGAAATGATGAAATACAGTCATTTCTGGCAACATGGATGGACCTAGAGACTATCTTATTAAGTGAAATATGTCAGAATGAAAGAATCAGGAAAAATATGACCTCACTTATAGGTGGAATATAAAACTGAAAGTTACAAAGACACAGAGACCTATGGACGCACCCAGTGACTTGGTGATTGCCCGAGGGAAGGGGAGGAGGGGAGAGGGAGGGGAGGTGGGAGAGGGCACCAGCATTATGGACACACTCAATGGTTTGGTGTTTACCTGGAGAGGAGGGAGAAGAGGGGAGGGGGGAGTAGGCACCAGATATATCGGGTTGGAGGGGGACCTGATTCTGGGAGCTGGGCACATAATGCAATGCATGGGTGATGTGATGTGGAGTTGTCCATTGGGAAACCGTCTGATTGTTACCAACCAATGTCACCCCATTAAATTTAACAATAAAATATAATAATATTGAAAAAAAAAATTTCATTACATTCTCATCAAGATTGATCTTACAGTAATAGCTGGCTTTCATAACCCTGTCCTCTTTTCTCTTTAATCCATCCAAAACATAGTAGTGTGGTTAATATTCTTAAAGCATAGCTCTGATGATTTCACCACCTGTTAACTCAACAAAATGATAGTTTCCCGTGACTCAAAAAAAAAAAAAAAAAAATCTGAGTTTGTTAACAAAACATTTCTTCCTAAAGTGTATTTACCGCTTCCCTCCACCTACCTCAAATTCCAGCTATGAAAAAATGTGTAGACTTTTTTCAGTTCAACTGAAATAAGCCATTAAGTTTAAAAAAGAGAGAGAAAAAAATGGGGGAAAGAATTATTATTTTTGGGTGGGTACATGTTTCCTAAAAATTTGTAAATGTTCTAAGATTTAGCATTATGTAAGTTCTTGGAAGCCTGAAGAGGCCACATCAGCTACAGGAGATGAAAAGTTCAGGACACGTGGCCATGAAATATGGCAAGGAGATGGACGGGGTTGGGATGGAGGAGATCCCAACCTAGACTTTTCAACCACTTACGGACAACAAGACAAACTAATTCATCTACTGAACAGGAGCACTAGTTACTAGTAAATGGATACAGATGAATAGAGCTTCTAACACAGGGCACATGAGATTAATAAAACAAAGATTAAAGCAACCGTTTCTGGAATATTCAGCTTTGCTATTTGGAACCACAGAGGAACTTGTAGTTCCAGATGGACCTGGGCTAGGATGTCTGGGCAAGCTCTCAGGGGTCCAGAGACCCTTGACAGTAGGAAGCAGATGAATCTTGATTAACTGGCATGAAGTTGCTTTGGTAAACATGCTGCTGCCTGTACAGTGCTTTGCTGGAAAATGGAAAAGGCTTTCTATCATTCTACAGCTTTGCAAATGGAATAAACCATGGATTTTGCAAATTAGGTAACAAAAACTCTGCACATGTTGGTTGGGTGTGGGTCAAATTGTTTAGCAAAGACTTGCACTCTCTGTACTTATGCCAAAGGTAATCTTTGGTTTAGTCTATGAATTATAATAAATTCTAAATTTATAGGATCCAAACTTTACATGTTTCATTGTGAAAAGATGCACGTTAATTCAAGGTAAATAGAACCAAAAAAGGGAGGTTAATCAGGACACCAAATAGAGAGGAAAGGAATAACAAAGCTCTTACTACTATACATGAAAGTTTATTTTCTATTGTTACTGTCATTTCTCTTACCTGATAGAATCAAGGTACAGGTATCCTTCGCTTTCTGAAAGTTCATGTTGTTCCACTTTGCTTTTATGAAATAGTTACATTAGTACAGCAATGGCTTATTTTATAAAATGCAAAAATCTTCAGATATTCTTTAAAGATCTATTTTATTGTTTTGGACAGAGAGAAAGGGGAGGGCCCAGAGCAGTCTCCATAGTTGTAGGTTATCAGTTTTTGACACAGTTTCATTCCACACAGGTGGGCAAGAGGCCACACAGGGCAGGAACCAGATGGGGGCCTCCCACATGGGAGGCATGCCCCCACAACCTAGGCACCAAAAGCCGGGGCGGGGGCTCCCACATGAGAAGCTAGCCCCGGTGAGAACCGAACTGGGGCCACACCTCAGTTCAACACATGGGCCCGGGATTCGATCCTTGGACCCTGGGGCTGCAAAGCGAGCGCTTAAGCCATCCCAGCTTCCCCAGACTTATTTTACTTAGTGAGAACAAATACTAATGTATGTCTTTTGTAAAAGTGAAGCAGCGAATGCAAACTTTCAGAAAGCCGGAGATACTCTATGCTTTATATCATTTTTGTCTTGTGAAAGGTTCTACAGAAATGCCCTACTTTTGGACAGCAAGGAAACCAGTAATTGCAAAATTTGTGTTGCAGTCGCTGAAGGTGTGAACCTCATAGTGATAGAAAATTTCATCATGTCTCCCAAGACTGCCAATGTTTCTGATTGCAGCAATAAAAGTCTTAATAAATCAGAGCAGACTTAACTTATACTCTATGTTCTGAAAAAACAAATCACAGAGAACATTTTTGTTTACTAGTAGTCATTAAGAAGTATGTAAAACCATTTTACTGTGATATATCTGAAATCTCAGACTTCATCAAACATATTTTTCTAAATCTTCAGCCTTTATTTGGCCTCAAGACTCTGTAATCATTTATAATACCAGTGCTTTTCAGTTTATCCAGATTAAGTCTGTAAATAGGGCATTTCTAATTTTAAATGATGAACAATGGTATTATTGTAAAGTTTAGCTAAAGTAAATCCTGCACAAGCAACTTTTATCTATATTTTCCTCATATATGTGAGTATATGAGGCACTGCAGCATGGCAGTGAGGAACTGGGTTTCTGGAGTCAGATTATGTAGATTTATGTACCAGCTCTACCACTTATCAGCTATGTGATATTGAGCAAATATTTCCTTATTTGTAAAATAAGGGTAATGATAGTGTTTACAACTCATAGGGTTATTGTGTTAAAAAAAGGCAAAAGGTAAAAATGGGCTTTGTCAGTAAATCACTATCATTAGCTGTTCTAATTATAGTCATAAATATTAATATGTATCATATAGTTATTATATTTTTGCAATGAAGATATGAACTTAGCCTAAAATACATAGTCCAATATTTTGAGCACAATATAATAATAATAATATAATGATACTATTACTCTCTTTAAAACATGCAAGAAAATAGAACAACTCATGTGTCACTCAATATAGGCAGCAATATAGTATTAGTAGAAAAATAATGCTTCTTTATTCTAAACAACTTTCAGAAATTATAACTAACCATTTTGTTCAGATTAGCATTTTGTAAGCTTGTATATCATTCTCTCATTTAACAGTTTAGATTCTGTCTAGCTCATCATCAACTTTTTCAACAGGAATGTATCTTCTAGTAATATACTGTAAGACACATAGTTTTAGATTTTCTTCTATAAAATAGAGATTTACTTATTATTAAGCATAGCTAAGATAAAATTCTTCCTGGATTCCAAAGGAGTTGACATCTGAATACAAATGTATAACAGGGACATTCATATGCTAAATATAATTCTGAAAAAAAATTGTTAATGTACTCAGCGATAAGAAATGATGAAATACAGTCATTTGTGACAACATGGGTGGACCTAGAGACCATCTTATTAAGTGAAATAAGTCAGACTGAAAGAATCAGGAAACACATGACCTCACTTATAGGTGGAATATAAAACTGAAAGTAACAAAGACACAGAGACCTATGGACACACTCAATAGCTTGGTGATTGCTTTAGGGAAGGGGAGGAGCGGGGAGGGAGAGAGGGAGGGGAGGTGGGAGAGGGCACCAGAGATGTGGTGGTAGTGGGGGAGCTGATTCTGGGTGGTGGGCACAAAATGTGATGCATGGGTGATGTGATGTGGACTTGTACAGCTGGAAACTAATTGTTACCAATTAATGTCACCCCATTAAATTTAACAATAAAAAAAAAATTTATGTTTGATTAAGTACCCACAGAAGAGAAGAACACAACACTATCAGCAAAGAGAGTCTTACTTTGTGAACAGTTTGTAAAACTTAGGCAGTGTGTGAATTAAGAGAGCGACAGAAAATGGAATTGTTTATGAATCAGTTCAAATGGAAAAATGAAGTAGAATCCTTTATTTTTCAGAATATAATTTGGCTTTAATTCTGCTGGAAGGTAACAAAATCATAGCAGGAGGCTGACTAGAACTGGTGATAGATCTCATACTTGTTTTGTTCCTGAAAATAAAGCCTTCAATATTTCTATGGTGTATACTATTGGTGTTTTCTAGATATTTTCTAATAGATTAAAAATATTCTCTTCTGTTCTTAGTTTACCTAAGGATATATTTTAAACACACAGACACACACACTCTGACTTTAATCAACTACTTTCCTGGTAAGATGATTATTTTACCTTTTTCTCTTTATTCTGTTAATGTGGTAAATTCTACTAACTTTATTTAATATTAAACACACTTTGCATAATTACAACAAACTCAACTTATTTGTGACATATTATCATTTGGATATATTATTTGGTGAGTTGACATTAAGAATTTTGATATATATACTCATGACTAAGGTGGCCCAGAAAGTTTTGTCCTCATAATTTCCTATGTATGTTTTGATATCAAGATTATATTAAGTTGGAGAGTGCTCTCTCTTCTTCTATTTTCTGAAAAGGCATGAAGATATTCACTAAACATTTGCTAGAGTTAAATAGTAAGGCTAACTGGATCTGTAACAGAAGGTTTTAAATTAGAGCTTCAACTATTTTTAGTTATTATGAGATATTCATAATTTCTGTTTTTTCATGTTCATATTTCAGAAAGTTGAATTTTTATGTCATTTTTATCCTATTAAGTTTATACGGAATAATTAAGACATGAAGCACACATTTATTAGAAATCTCACTATTATCAAAATCTATAGTGAATGAAACTATATTTAAGGATAGCTCTATTTCTTGATTATTAAGTTTGTCCTATTAAAATGAACTGCTTTTTGGCATAAATTTCAAAAACATAATTGTGGTTTAATTAAAAAGATTGAGAATGTGTTTTACTTCATTTAAGTTAAAATAAAAAGGTGTAGTAGCATACCTATTATACTTGATACCTGAAAGAAAAAATTTTAACACCTCTTCCTCTATACGACAACAGTATTTTCAGTAATAGTCATGAAATGAAACAAATAGCAATTATTATGTCCAGAAAAGAAACACAGAAAGTGACAATTTTCATTTATGAAATTTTGTATATGCAATAATGCTAGTAAAAAAAGATAGTAAAATGTAAAAACAGTAAAGTTTTAATTTATTTTAAGTACATTAATGTGTTTTTAGGAAAAAGGAGAAAAACATTTATACTTACATACTGGTTTGCCGCCATGATGACTAATCCCATTGCAGTTTTTGGCTTTGAGCCTTCGCTTCTGTAAATTTGGCAATGGCTTTGTCAACCTGATCTTCACATATTCATGCTCAATAGGATAGTACAGCCAGATTTGTCAATCTATCTTCACTCATAGTCTATTGAAGGACATGTTATTTATTTTAATTTCAAGTGTTTCTTCATATGAAGAAACATATACAATTAGGAAGGCTTTAAAATAAGGATAAGTGTATCAGAGAGTCATAAAAATCCCATTTAACTGTAAATTCCAGAAACTGCAATACCATCTTAGTTCTTCACTAACAGTTCTAGCAGCTTTCAAAAGTTTTTGCAGTTGAACCGTTTCAACTAAAATATCTTCAACAGAAAATTCATCATAAATTTCTATTATATCTGCCAAAATTTTCCAAAGCTTATAATGGTTGTGAATTATTTGAACTTGCTTCAGGCAGAGTTCATATCTCTAACCCCTGTGGTACACTATGTAATACTATGCTTCCACATAGATTAAAAATAAATAATTATAGCACAGTGATTATGAAAATGAAGAAACTGACTTGGCTAATTATTCTTGAAATAAACATGTGCAACTGAGTTATTATTTCCATGTAGAATACAATGTTTATTCAAGAATAAGTAATAAAAACATGGTAATTCTTAGCTTACATATAGTATATTATTAAATTTCAGTAACTGCAGCAGTTGTTTAGGACTTAAACCAACAAAAGTTGTTTTTTTTCAGAGACAAGTAGAATTATTGGCACTGCTTGGAATTATCAGCATATAGTGATAATAAAAAGCAGACTAGCATTTATTATTGTTTTATGTTAGTCCTTTAAAATTTTCTGCACACAAAGCACTCCCTTATTGTCTACCCTAGGGGTGGACCACTCCCACAGTTGGTACGTCCCTGGCTGGATGAGAAAAAGTGAGGAAAGCTGAAAAGAAACACTTACGTCCTTTTAACAGCAGGCCAAATAATCTTCTGGAATGAAGAGATTCCAAATAATTACAAGAATAATGTGGCTTTTGGATTTATTTCTGGAAATAGTCATTAAAAATACAAATTACGTTCCCTATTGCTCCTTCACTGGACTTATCTGAATCATTATAATGTGCTTCATTTTTGCTTATCTGCAGCTGCTGGCGGAGGAGTCAGAGAACTTACTCTGACGTAATGGAGTGCAGAACTAACTGATATAGCAAGATTAAAAATTTAGTAAGGCTAACAAGCCTCTGAAGTACCATTTGGGATATTTCCTGGCCTTATCGGACACTTTCAACACCCTATCACAAACTGAAAGGAGGTGAAAGTATTCTGTTCAATAGATGCACAGCCTCCTGTATCTGGAAAGGAAATAGCAGGGAAATTTAATTAAAGGCTAAGTGAATCATAATGTGAATCTCAGTAGACTGCAGCAAATGTTTAGTTTCTGGACCACGGCTTAAAATATAACAAGATATGGTAAAATTCCAACATCCTAAGATGCATAAATTGTAGTAAGTAAAATAACTGGAAAAACAGCATTAAATCTTTTTGCAGAGTTTAAACTAACCAAAATGACTGCACCCTCTAAGGTGTTTATAAGGTGTTTTCTATGCTTCATTGACAAATTTGGTTAAAGAGCTAAACTACCTCTGTCTTAATAGTCACAAAATAAATAGAAGAAATGCCCATTTGATGCTTCCTGTTTGGTTCTGTTGATGGACTAATGTTCTGTCCTGCTGTAGCAAGTGAAGATGTTTGTATTCTTGACCCCTCCGTGGGGAAGCAGGAAAGCGTCTGAACTCCCATGACTTGCTATACTTTTGGCTTTGATGTGCTGTTCTGGCCTCTGTGGTGGAAGTGGGCTGTGCAGAGGAACAGACCTGAACTTGTACTAAAAGCAGTGAAAATGCCAATCAAGAGTCTGACGTTTAGCAGTTGTACCTCTCAGTTTACATGTGTAAGAACACAATTTCTGTAGTAATATACATAATTGTTTCAATTGCCCCTAAATTAGGCAGATAAAATATACAACAGAAACAAGGCATTTTCTGAAAAAAAGATCTGTTAATTGGACAATGAGGTAAGCAGCATGCATCAATAATGTCCTCACTGACAACAAATAGAAATATTTATCAGGAGCATTTTGAAGTCAAATGTTATTAGAATGCTCTAAAGTTTTGAACTCCAAATTCCCTGTAATGCCAGTGCTTTCTTTTCCCTGGATGCCAGGTGTGTTTCTCCCAGAAAATCATTTGTCCAAAATCCTGACAAGAAAATCTGTTTTTCTCCAACTCCACCTTTTCTGGAACCTCAAGTTCATGAGACATTTCAGGGTCCATTATGACCTCCCCAGGTCACATCTGGGAGCTCAAAAATTTATGCTAACCTTATGTGTTCACTTTGTGATGGAAGAGGAGAAATCCATGACACATTATTTTAATCAACTACTGGGAAATAAAGTCTTTGACTCACCTCTTCATGTGTCCAAGGGGCAACAGCTTACTCTTTGTGATGTGCTATGTAACTAAGCAACTGAGAAAACAGGTCTGTTCTGGAGAAGGATGGCCCTTTACCAGCTGGAGATATCTTTCTCTGACTTTTCCCTGTTCTTTCCTTTTCTTACTATCACTGTAAACCCCGTTAGAATCATTCCATTTCCCTTTAAAGAAAACCCACCTACTTTTTCTGGAGTTAGAAGGCCTATGTAGGAGGCCTGCATTATTTGAAGGTCACACAAATAACCCCAACATCAAAGCTAAAGTTTAGCAAATGTAAAACATCATGAAAATCTAACTGCCTGACTAATCATTTTAATCAGTCTGCTTAGGGTTATGTTGCAATTTGGGTTTTTCCCTCTTTATAGACTGGAATGAATTTAGGAAAATGTATTTATTTCCTCATTTCTCTAGAAATTTTTTCTTAATTTTGCTCTGATACACTCCCCCATTTAGATGTTGATACATTGTACTTTTCTTTCCATTAAGTCTTCACCCTAATTCATGCTCTGTAGTTCAGTTTTCTTGGCCAAGCAAGGGAGGCATGCTGTATAGCTGTATGAGTCAGGATTTTGCCATCTCAGCATCAGCCAAAAGATAGTTCTGGTGCCACAGTACTGGATGAAAGTACTTGGCAGTGGAGACAGACCCATGGTCAAACAGTGTTGTGATGGCATCATTTAAATATTATCAGCAAGACCTAAAGAGACTAACTGGCATGAGGATCACAGAAACTGCCAAAAGATCTTGTCAGCCTCAGTCCAAATAGCCCCTAGGATATCTCACACATAAAGGTTTTTCTTTTAAAGAAAAAGCAGAAGGGAGCCCTTACCTCAGATTTTCCTTGCTTGTCTATAGAGGTTCTTGCTCCTCAGCCTTCCCACCTTCAGCTCTTCTTAGCTCCTCCAGGATGAAGTCTCTTTCTCGGTCATGACAGTGATGAGCCAGGAAACTACCAGCATGTGTGCTGTAAGTCAAGCTGCAAATATAGGTGGCTTTGCATTTGAGACAGCAGAATTGTAAAACAGACAGTAGTGGTCTTTACATGGAAGGCAGAAGAAAGTCACTCAACATGCATCAGTAGAAACATCTTAACTTTATAGAAGACCATCTACCTACCCCAGCTGCAACACAGGATGTTAGGTTTTATGAAAAAAATGATAAAAGGTGCAGAAAACTTGGGAATAAAAACAAAGTAGAAAGTACAAACAAATTATTTTATGTAATTTTTTCAGTTAAAAAAAGGAGACCCCCAACCCATATGTATACAATTAAACCTGCTTCTTGAACTGAAGAGTTGATGGGACTTTGGAGCAGTCCTCATCCAGAAGGGTACATTATAACTTATGATGGACATTTCCAAAACCATGCCTGGTCTCACCCCAGATCTGCTAAAACAGTGTCTGAGTGAGGCCTTGGAAATTGGCAAAATTCAGGCACCTAGCAGTCTTATGTTTCTGGGGTTTCCTTTTGCAGAAAAGCCATCTCTTTTCAGTGACTTCTGGGTTTGAGAGGTTTGGTGTCTGAAGGAGTCCTCTGATGCCACCCAACATGGCCCTGGGCTAACAAACACTGGCCCTAGCCTTTCAGGTGACCCGTCATCTTAGGAGAGTTGTCTCCCACCTTTGGTGGACTCTGTTACTTCCAAAAACACACAACACTGGAATGTGTGGTATGTGTTCCTACTTGGTCTTCAACTGTCATGCAAAGGGGTCATGAGCACTTATCATTAGTGCCTCACAGTGCAAATATGAAATGAGACAAATTGAGAGAAAACTGACAAACAGACAAATAGGAGAATACACACAATCACCCGAGTCTTTACTACTCACAATTCAGGCCAGGCAGACATGAACTGCATGCATCCTCAGAAGAGTGAGACCCTCCGCCTATAATGCTCCACCCATTGATAAGGAAGGGTTGGTGGGGGAGGGGAATGGACACTTATGCAATGGAAGGATGCAGTCAAGCCACCAACCCATTCTTTCTTTGAGCTAACTCAGGCTGACTTACAAACGGAGTGGTGTTTGGGGGTGAAGCAGGTGTAGAGGGAAGGATAATGAGCCTTTGAGGCCACCTGGATTTCTCTACCATTGATGGCCAACAAATATTAAAATAGTCGTATGAGGGACTACCTACTGGTCTCCATTACACCATGAACCAGTAAACAACAGCTAAGAAAAGATGTAAAAGAACATCAAAAATGCATTTTGACACAATTTAATATAATAATTATTATTAATAAAATTTTCCTCAAATAAAATAGCACTATCTTGTGAATAAAGCAAATAGAATTTTCCCCAAATATACTTAGGCTAGAGTAATGTTTCAAAGCATTCTTAGAATCAGATAAAACTTAGGAAACCAGAAACCAGGAAAGCAATAATTGGAGACATTTTCTTGAGAAAATGTATTATTATAATAACTTATCTGAGTCAAAGTCCTACAAGATGTCCAAACAATTCTTCTAATCCTTTATTAGAATGACTAATATTTGTTTGGGTTACAAGATAGCTATGAAGGTTAAGACCCATATGATTTCACCAAACTCAAACTTTTCCCATGACCCTTAAAGACTAAAAAAAAATGAATTTAAGATTGAGTAAAGGAAAGAGGAGCAATCAATTTAAACATGCTGCAAAACATTCTAGAACCTGTGTGAAAAACAGAAATGGCTCTGTGAGAGTCATGCCTTTTACTAACACAGCAAAATCTTCTTGTATCCATATTGTGAAAGCATATGGGTTAGAAAAGAAAAAGACAATCAGTAACTCTTGATTTAATATACTGACAGAAAAAAAGTGGGGGAAGGGAAATCATCAGGGTAGTGGCTGAGAGCCTTGGAAACAAAGGTAACTAAAGTGAAACTTGATGCAAACAGTGAGAAACTTGCTCTATCCCTAGGAGGGCATAAGTTTATATATAATTCATTTCTCTATAAATTTTCTCAATAATTCACTATATGAGTTAGCATAAGTTACTCCACCTCTGTTGGTAATTAAATTATTAAAAAAAAACTTATGTGGGAAGCATTTGATTATGTTCACATTAACAAGTGTGGGGGTGGGAAGTTGGGATGGCTCAGAGGGCTAAGCGCTCATTTTGCAGCCCTGGAGCCCAAGGATCGATTCCCGGGCCCAGCCCAGGTGGACCCATATGCTGAACTGGGGTGTGCTCCAGGTTCAGTTCTTGCCGGGGCCTATGCGGGAGGCTTCCAGCCCAGCTCCTGCCCTGAGCAGCCCTTCACGCACTTGTGGAGTGAAACTATATGGAAAACTAATGCTGTCAACTATGGAGACTGCTGTGGGCCCTCCCCATTCTCTCTGTCTCTCTCTTGGTCAAAAAACAATAAAAATAAATCTTAAAAAAAAAGCCAAGTGTGGGGGAACATAAGGAGAAAAGGGAATCTTCATACACTGTTGTTGGGTTTGTAAATTGGTATAGTCACTATTGAAAAACAGTTTGAAAGTTCTTGAAAAAATTAGAAATTGAACTATTATATGACCCAGAAATCCCACTTCTGGGTATTTATCTGAAGAAATCCAAAACACTAATTTGAAAATATATATGCACCTCTATGTTCATTGCTGCATTATTTACAATAGCCAAGGTATGGAAGCAACCTAGGTGTCCATTGATAGATGAATAGATAAAGAAATTATGTTTGCAATAGATTATTACTTGGTCATAAAAAAAGAATGAAATCTTGCCACTTGTGACACTATGGATGGACAGAGAATATTATGCTAAGTGAAATAACTCAAAGACAAATAACACATAATTTTACATATATGTGGAATCTATAAAACAACATAAACAAACAAAATAGAAACAAATTCATAGATACACAGAATAAATTGATGGTTGCCAGGTGGGAGGGGGTTTGGCAGGCTGGGTGGAAAAGGTGAAAAGAATTAAGAAGTACAAATTACCAGTTATAAATATAGTCATGGGGGTGGGGGGGTAA
This sequence comes from Craseonycteris thonglongyai, assembly GCA_004027555.1. Lineage (NCBI taxonomy): Eukaryota > Metazoa > Chordata > Mammalia > Chiroptera > Craseonycteridae > Craseonycteris > Craseonycteris thonglongyai. Next base: position 12,572 of record PVKE010011648.1, read on the forward strand.
AGTACAGCATAGAGTATATAGTCAATAATATTGTAATAACTGTGTATGACATCAGGCGGGTATGATACTTAGCAGGGTGGTTACTTTGTAAGGTATATAAATGTCTAATCACTATGTTCAGTTATACCTGCAGCTAATACTGTATGTCAATGGTAATTGGAAAATAAAGTTAAAAAAATCTTAAGAAAACAAACAAACAATGCTCACATTTATAAGTGTTAGAGAGTCAATTATTAATATTATTCAAAAACAAAAAAACATATGTAGTGTTCTAATTAAGTGCTCTGTAAACCTGTTTACAAAGCAGTGTGATGATTTATTTCTGTTTGGTTTCATTTCATAATTTATAACTCCAATCTTTATTTATAGAGAGAGATAAATGATAGATGATAGATAAATAAATATAGATGATAGATAGATAGATAGATAGATAGATAGATAGATAGATAGATAGATAGACACCATCATCAACTCTTGCCTGGACAACAGGGAGACTCCTATCCCTGGTTCTACCCATCCTAGTCATACCTCCTTTCTACACACGGTGAGAGTGGGCTTTCCAAAACATGAATCAGAACACGTCATTTCCTTCTCATAGGGCCTCTCTGACGACTTTTCTTACACTTCAAATAAATCCAGGTGTCCGCTACGGCCACAGGGCCTCCGTGACCTGCTCTGCCTGTGCCTCCCGTCTCAGCTCCAGTTTCCTTGTGTCTGGCTGGGGGTCCCTAACCATTCTACCTTTTTGCTGTGGCTCCAGTGTGCCAAGTTCTTTCCTACCTCAGATCTTTACACGTGCTGTTCCTTCTGTCTGAAATGTCCTTCCTCACACGTTTGTGTGGCTGGCCCTTGACATTATTGACATCTTGCTCAAATACCATCTCCTCAATGGCTGTCCTGACCAACACGTCTAAAATTACCCACATCCCTGCCCTTTGCTATTCCTTTTTTTTATTTCTTTTACAGCATTTGTCATAATCCAAAACTGTATCATTTTAACATATATGAGTATGTTCATTTTCATATTGTCTTTCTTATCCATCAGGATATAAACAGACACTTGGCCTTCTAATTCACTGCTCTAACCCTAGTACCTAAAACGGTCGGTGAAACATAGTAGAAACAAAGAGTGAAACAAGAAAAGAGACAGAAAGACAGAGTTGTGTTTCCAGATCAGATTCTGTTTGATTCCATGAGGCTGTGCTGACAGTTTCATGGTTGTAACTTTTGGCCTATAACAACAAATGACTGGCAACAACTCACATGTCTTTAATAAAACTAACTAGAGCTTGGTTTAAAAAAAACTATGTAAATGCATTTTGAAAATATCAGTAAGACGGTAACCAGTTAAATAATTCAAGCACAGGCACTGTGAGGGTTTGGAGAAGGAAGTCATGGTGGGCATAGTCAGTGGTCAAGGCAGGCTTCCTAAAGGAGGACATAGCTGACTCTTAAAGGATGGAAAGGATTTGAGAGAAAGATAAAGCACCAAGCTGTGACCCTCAGGGTTCACTGCTCAGTGGGAGAGAAAGATCTATCCGCAACCCATTATAAGACATTCTGAACTGCTATAGTTTACCTTAATGCAAAGTGCTATGTACACAGAGAGGAGGTGCATTAATCAGCTTGGGCTGCCACAACAAAACACCACAGACTGCATGGCATAACAAGAAGTGCATTTTCTCATTGCTCCTAAGCTTGGGAACTCCAAGATCAAGGTATGGGTTCCTAGAGAGAACACTTTTTCTGCCTTGCAAGACAGCCACCTTGCATCCACACATGATGGAGCGAGACATGCTCTCTGGTATCTCTTCTCACAAGGAAACGAATCCCACTCTGACAGCCCCACTTTCATGACCTCATGCAACCCTAATTACCTCCCAAAGGCCCCACCTAATACCATCACATTTGGGGTTAGGGTTTCAACATATGAATGTTAGGAAACACATTCAGCTCATAACAGGAGGGCAGTGTTAACTTCAGGTTGTAAGGAGTGTTTTGTGGAGGAAGTGACACCTGTGCTTGGTCTCAAAGCAGGCCTAGGAGGTCAGCAGGGAGGAATAGTGAGAGCACACCATGTAGAGAGAACAGCAGAAACAGAAACACAGGAGGTGTGAAAGGCCAGCATTTCAGCCTGAATAGAGTAAGGAGTGCCTATAGGGGAAAAAAAGAGTGAGGAGGAAAACGAAGATCAGATTATAGAAAGTCCCTGAGCAGGATGTTGAGGAGATTCAAATCTCTCTATATGGGCAGTGGGAAGAAGAAAGTGTGTATGCGTGTGTGTGTGTGTGTGTGTGTGTGTGTGTGTGTGTATGAGCAATAAAGTTTGTTGTTTGGATAATAGTAATACAATTTAATATTTGAAAATTGAATTTTAAAAAGTTTTAATGTTGAAATAATTTCAAATTTACAGAAAGGGTGCAAAAATAGTACAAAGAACTACTGTATATTTTTTACCCAGATTTACCAATTATTATTTTGCCACATTTGCTTTACTATTCTCTTTCCCTCTCTCTATATATATGCTGTTCAGAAAATATCCAGCCATAAATGCTTCTATTTTTCACATTACATGGCTGAATACTTTCTGAACAACTTTCATATATATAATTTATATAGACATATAGAGATGCACATAGCTACAGATGTCCATGTGTGTGTATACACACATACATGGATATATGTACACATATATACTCACATGTATGTACACATGTTTTTTCCTGAACTGAGTAGTTAATTTCTTTATTCTTTAATCGTTTAGTATGTATTTTCCAAGAATAAAGACATTCCCTTTTATAACCACATTACAGTTATCAAATTCAGAAAATTTTAATGTTGACATAATACTTTTATGTATTCCAATTTTGTAAGTTGTCCTAATAATGACCCTTTACTATGGCAATTTTTATTTTGTAGAGGACTAAATCCAGAACCATGTGTTACGTTTCATTTTCTTGTCTCTTTAGTGTCCTTTAATCTGGAAAGTTTCTCAACCCTTACTTATTTTTTAAGATTGACATTTTTCAAAAAACAATGAACATTTTAAAAGCAAAAGGTATGTTAAAAAATTATTATTGAAAAATGACGAAGGTCACTGAAAAAGGGATGGATGAGAAAGACAGAGCATTAAAAGAAGAGGCAGAGAGGAGACTTGGGAGATGGAAACACGGAGGTGGTGGGAGAGAAAGGCAGCCATGTGGTGATTAAAGCCCATGTAGGGACAATTATGTGTGAGAAGTAAAGAAAGTGAGTTTGATTCTAGCTTGGGCCATTTAATAGATGGCAAAAGGATCATGAGATAAAAACTAGATTTTGCTTTCTGTTTGCTTCTAGGTTGAAGGAGGATAACCAAGTTTGCTTTTGGATGCTAAGTGGATCTATAGATCATACAGCTGGAAACAAGACAGGGAGCTCAGGTGAGATGTCTAGGATAGGGGATTCCTAAAGAAGGATAAACCCGTCTTCTGCTTATCTTTCTATCTCCTGGCTGAGCCCTGAACACAGCAGGTACTTACTAAAGATTATAGACTGCCAACCATCTCACAGTCTCCTAAGGAAAAGGCCAGGGGTGGCCAAATTTCCTTCCGGGAAGAGGAGTTCTGCGCGGACTCGGGGTTTCCCAGCCGACTTGAAGAACCCCTGAGTTAGATGACCAAGGCAGCTCCTCCTCTGCTGCTGACAATCAGTCAAACAGGAGTTAACAGGGTGCCAGAAGCACCACGCTTTGTTCCAGGTCCCCAACTCCTCATCCAGAATTTTCAAGTGCAAATCTGACCTAAAATGATCCTGAGGCTTTTGATCGTGTTTATTTATCCCATTCACTGTGAATATTCATATTTCACTGCATGACTATTAAAGAGTTTGATAGTACCGTAAGTGCTGCCTCTGAACTCACTGGGGATAGTAACTAATGGTATTTCTACCCTATCCATCTCTTTTCTAAAATCCCCCAAATTTTAAATTTCCAATTTATAGGACTGTAAAGATTTCAGATAAAGAAATATGATGTGTATTTAGAAAGTGGGGGCAAATACTTTGCAACCCAGATTGGGGACTTCAAGTGAACATTTCACCCGTGAAAATGTGAGTGGAGTTCACAGAAGTCTCCCCAGACATTGGCATCATTTTTCTGGAACTACTGAGAGGGTCTATTTTGACTCATTATTCCTCATTTTCAGCATCTTTGGCTCTTTGCTTGATTGTGTCCCTCAGCAACCATTTCAGGCCTCGTTCACAAGTCAATCCAAAACCCTCGCTCTTCTTCAGGTTATAGTATTTGCTAGTTGAATTCCAGTCCTGCTGAACCATAACGTCCTCTAAGAACAGGCCTTACCAGGCCCTCCCCACGTCACCCCTGCCTCACCCTCACTGTGCTATGCCCTAGGGGACTTATAACCTGCACCTGTCTCCTGCTGTCCTGCCCTGAACCCTGGGAGTTGGATGTGTGTGTGTGTGCGTGCGCGTGTGCGCGCACGCACACGCAAAGAGGAATCAGACCAGCCAGTCATTCAGTCATCTAATTGGTCATTTGTCGGATCATTCGTTCATTCAAGAAATACATTCTAGGGGAAGCCGGGATGGCTCAGTGGGTTAAGCGCTCACTTTGCAGCGCCGGGGACGAAGAATCGAATCCCGGCCCCGGCCAGTGCGGACCCATGTGCTGAACTGGGGGGTGCCCCCAGTTCAGTTCTCTCTCTGTCTCTCTGTCTCTCTGTCTCTCTCTCTCTCTCTCTCTGTCAGAAACAATTTAAAAAATAAAATATTAAATATCTTAAAAAAAAAGAAATACATTCTGAATGTCTACAGTGTGCAAGAATGCTGTTTTAGGTATATGAAGTACAGCAATTAACAGACATATTTGATGATATCATTGAGTTTACAATCTATAGGGTGGAGAAGGAATTGGAAGGTCAAGAGCGAACGTAAGAAGAATTGAATAAAACAATTCTTCCCTCTGAGGACACACAGACATCTAATAACAAGAGGTAATGCAGAGACACACCAAGTGAGCATGACTCTAAGCAGGACTGGACCTCCCTGGTCCCCGCACAGTGGGTTCACAGCCGAGCTCCACATGGCTAAAGCCAGGGCTCCCAGGAAGGGCTTGCATCTCCAGAAAGGAAAAGAATCAAAGCTCCTTTCCCCATGAGTCCTCAGAAGCGCCTTTCACCTGAGGGAGAAGCCTACTCCAAAAATGTTACATGATTTCTCTTTATGTTCACACATACACTTACTCCATAAACCTTGCAGCCTGACTACCTCAGTAGTCCAACCACTATTCTACGGTCAAAGCACACTCTCTTCGGAATTCCCTCTAAATTTTTTGTTGTTTAAATAGTATCTGAATAAAAATCACAGGTGGGATGATTTTACCTTTAAGTTGTTGTTCATAAATGCTCATCATTTAAACTCTTAAAATGGCCATGAACTTTGTATTAAAAATCATAATTGTATGTTATATATAAATGACTTCACTCAAATAGAACAGAATTTACTCTGGCTTACTTCCATACTCCAATACTTTTATGCTGCCTGTTGGCATTAGGAACACTGCTGGAATTCATTCTTGAACAGAACTTTTCCTGAACTGAAACTCTATACTGAAAAGCAGTGAAGAAAACTTGTTACCATTCATTTATTTTGGACTTAGATTCAAAGGGTGGGAGGAATGGGGAAAGGACAATAGTTCTTTGACACTAGCAATAGTAGTAGAAAGGCAAAATCTTTTCATTAGACTTAATAGCCTGAGGCAGAATAATCAGGAAAACAATTATGAAAAGTAGATTTTTAGCAGGAGAGAAAAGATAAGATAAATATATGTTATGAAGCATATTAATCCATTGCCAAATATTATACACGATCCTTCTGAGTTCTAAAAATTCCCAGCTCTTCACTACTGTAACAGTTCATCAATAATACTGATAAATTACATATTTGGAAGTTAAAGAAACTTGTACGATTAAAGTCAGGCTTTTTTTTTCTTTCCTTTTGCATTTGTATGAAAATAATATTCAAATATGGAAGGAAATGAGTACTGTACTTTTAAGGACTATTTAGTTTTCCAAAAATAATAATAGCCACCTAACATGTACAACTTAAAACTTACTATTCAAACACTACTCTATTATAACAAATTATTCCTCTAATCATTACTTTGGATCCCAAGGAGCTATAGCAAACTCTGACATTACAAATTTAGTAGTTTTCCACTGAATAAAGACTTTCTGGAAATTGTGAAGGGTTTGCCATCTCTTTACTCTCTTGGTATAGTATCCATCTTTCTAATAACAATTTACACTTTTTTCTGGACTATGACTTATGAATAACTTTCATATTTTAAAAAATGACTTGAACAAAAGCATATTATTAGCAGACTGGAAGTTTATTAAAATTCCATAACTATATTTACATCTAATGTTCCACATTATTTTTGCCTGTAGCCAACCATTGCCAAAACACTAGCAATCTCAGAAAATAGCAAAATGTGTTAAATAACTTTCTTTTAGATCATACTAATTTTACTCCCTTAACTCTAATTCACAGTATATTATGAAATTATCCATTTCAACAATAATAGCTATTAAAAATGTGCTCTGAAATGTAATCTTGAACCTCTTAGGTGAGAAAACAAAAGTTGTGAATATTTTTGTTCAAGTTTTGGAGATCCTATTTGGTATGAGTGAGAAAAACTTCTCTCGTCTCTGTCTCTATCACTTTATCTCTGTTTCTATCTCTATACATACCTAATTTATATCTATCTAGCTCTACAGTATATTTTTGAATTATGTCCTCTCTGCTTCTAATGTCTTACGACTCATTTAGGAAAAATGCAGCAACCCACCCACATTCTAAAGTAACTTCTGTATTAGCTAAAAGATTTATTAACATCGCAGAAAAGTCCCAAGTAAAAATGATAGCATGCTCAGATTAAATCAGCTTAAAATTTTGTTTGTTTCTTCATGCTAAAAATCCTTGATGGTCCAACCAGTTACACATCAGAAATCCATCCAGAATTGAGTTAATGTATGTTTGTATCATACTATACTCAGAACTCTGTTTACCTCCACCTACCTCTTTACTACCCACAAATTAGCATATGTTTCTTTTGCTTTTTTTCTTCCTCACTCTGTTTGCCATTAAAGCCAGGAATTAAAAAATGAGGACATTTTGAATGGAAGACTACAAAACCAACCTAACTTGGCTTATACTCTTAAAAATTTTGGCCCAGCATAGACAAATATGTTTTAGTCATAATAGTTGTAAGACTTATAAGCTCAAATTCAATGAAACTCAAAACCAAGGAATAATTTCTTCTTCTTCTTCTTCTTTTTTTATTTTTTTTTAATTCAAGCAACCTCTCAAGATGAGGGAGTTTACCTACATTTCTAATTTACCGTGCCTTTGGGGGCATTTTGTTCCCTAATAGCTTCTACATTCATAATTATAAATAACATTTAATTGACTCAAATTATTCTTTTTATTTTTTTTATTATTATTTTTTTTAATTTCTTTTATTTTTTGTTATTTTACATTTCTTTGGATTAAAACCCCCATTGTCAAATTCTCAATGTGAAAATGATCTTTAATAAGATATTTGTTGGTTATAATATTTTCTGCATAAAATTGAAATCATACAAAATAATGAAAATTAGTATCTATTCACACTACTTTCCACTCTTCCAGTTTTTAATACTAAGCCTCCTGTTTGCTCTATGTCTTGTCTCTCTTTTCAAATTATTCTTAATAAAACCAGTAGAGGTAGGAACTAACTGCTTTTTGTTCCTCACTATTCAGTCCTCCCCTCTTCTTCCTCTAGAATTTTAGGTGAGCACAAAACCACACTAGGTAGAGACTAATTTCTCTCTACTCCCTTTGCAAACTAAGTTTTGCTGTTGGCTTGTGAGTGCATAAGACCAAGGAATTTTTAGGTCACGTTAGAAAACTGCTCATCCTAACTTCCTCTTTCCCCATATTTATTACTTAACAATACTTAATAATTATTACCTACTTTATGCAAACTGATATCATCCTGGGTATAGAAAAGTGAGTCAAAATTGTTCTCAAGTTCAACTTATTTCCAAATTAAGAAGGATAAGTACAATAAATTTACAAAAAGTAAAACAAAACAAATGGTCACAATATATGTATAAACAATGCAAAAGGGTTCAAAGAAAAAGGATAATGGGCTGAGGTGTCAAGAAATATTTTATTCAGGAGTTAAATGATTGAGAATGGTATAAACTAGTAGACAGAGTGGGAGAAGGTGGCTCCTTTTCCCCTGGCCCACCTTTCAAAATGCAGAAAAACGTCAAATGCTTCCTGTGAGTCTCAACCCTGGAACTGAGTTTGCAAACAGCATTGCGTGAACATTAAATGTCAGCAAATATGTTAAGTGGTTACATAGTTAGCTTTCTCTAGCTGCTGTAAGAAATGACCACAAACTTAGTAGTTTTTTTTTTTTTGTTTTTTTTTTTTATCTTTTTGTCTTCAGTACATATTCACTTCTATTTTACCCTTTGACAGATAGAGAGAGAGACAGAGACAGAGACAGTCAGAGAACCGAACCGTGGGAACTCCCCAGTTCAGCATGTGGGTCCTGCCTGGGCCGGAGCCGGGACTCGATCCTCGGTCCTCATGGCCCCAAAGCGAGCGCTCAACCCGCTGAGCCGTCCCGGCTTTTCCCAAACTTAGTAGTTTTAAATAATATGAATTTAATATTTTAGCATTCTGGAGATCGGAAATTCAAAATGGATTTCACTGGGCTAAACCCAAGGTATCAGCAGGGCTGCCTTTTTTTCTAGAGTCTCCATTGGAAAATCCATTTCCTTGCCCTTTCCAGCTTCTAGAGGTTGCCCCTTTGGAAAATCCATTATCTTGTCCTTTCCAGCTTCTAGAGGTTGCCCACATTCCTTGGCTAGTGGCCTCTTCTCCCATCTTCCAAAGCAAGCAATGTGGCAGAGTTCTTTCCATGATGCATCACTCTGACTTCTTCTAATGCCTTCTTCTTTCACTTTAAAAATCTCTTGTGATTACACTGGGCCCACCCAGATAATCCAGGAAAATCTCCCTATTTCTTTTCTTTTCTTTTTTTTTTTTTAAGATTTTATTGCTTTTGACAGAAAGAGAAAGAGATAGAGACAGAGAGAAGGGGGAGGGCCCAGAGCAGTCTCCATAGTTGTAAGTCATCAGTTTTTGACATGGTTTCGTTCCACACAGGTGGGCAGGGGCCATGCAGAGCAGGAACTGGGCCGGAGGCCTCCAGCAAGGGTGGCACGCCCTCCTGAGAGCCAAGAGCCGAACCAGAGGGTTGCAGGGGGTGGGGTGGGGGTGGGGAGTGGGCAAGAACTGAACCAGAGACCTCTTGCATGGAGAACACATCCCAGTTCAGCGAATGGGTCCGCACAGGCCGGAGCTGGGGCCAGGATTCAATCCTCAGTCCCTGGGGCTACAAAGTGAGAATTTAATCCACTGAGCCATCCTGGCTTCCCCCAAATCTCCCTATTTCAAGGTCAGTTGATCAGCAACTTTAATTCCATTTTTATATGGATAGATAATACGTTAAGTGAGAAGGATGCATATTGCCTCTCTTCTTAGAGTTAGAATTATTTCCCAGTTGAACTTCATGTATTTTCTAACAACAAACCTTCATTTCCAAGACTTCCACCTCCATACAGAACAGTAATATCTAATGAAATATTTGCTAGAGCTCCATGAGTTTATTCATCAGTGAATGGAATCTTTGAGCCCAGAGTCTGAGAATCTGGAAATGCTGTTAAATATCAGCAGTTGCAAGAGGTATTGTTTCTTAAATCTGTCCCATATTTAATAAATGCTTTAACTGAGGACACTTGTCTCCTAAAAGCCACATGTTCTGTTTAGATTAATATAATAAGATTCCCCTGGGTGTTTAAGTTTGCCTCAGTGTGGAATCATTCCATCAATGCAGCCAACAGTGCACAAGAATGTTCTGGGTACTAGGTAGTGAAGACACAAGCCCTGGAAAAAGAAGCTATCAGGAAAAAGACAGCAGTCCCTGAGTTCCCCCATTGCTGTCAACGTTTTTAAGACATCAGAAAAACAACTGGACATAGCAGAAAGAGCTTTGAAGTCAGGCAAACTGAGTTTACACCCACATTCCATTACTTGCTAGCTGTGTAACTTTAAGCAAGTCATTTCACTTCTCTGAGATTTGCTATCTTTACAATACAGTGAATTCTGCCTATGTCATAGATGCAATAAAATAATTTCTATTAATGATCAAATAAACAAATGACAAAGTCTCTTTTTAAATCAACATTTTACATTTTTAAAAACAGATGTGCACAGAACAGCTTGCTTACAAACCAAAGGATGTAGTTAGTTTTAGAGCCAAAGAATTCACAAGGCAGGGTTCTTAGCTAATAAATGATGTGTTATGACAACCAAAGTATCAAGTTAGATACTATAATATGAACTTTTCATACTAAATTAATTTTTATGTGGGAAGTAGTAAATGACTTTGATGAAACTTGGTTTAAAACAAGAGGGCTGTTTTCTACCATGAAAGTCTGGTTGTTGTAAGAACATTCTTTGACCTTGGGACTACTCACACACAAAAAAAAATTTCTGACATTTTGGTACAATTATGTACAAGCTCTGGAATTTTAAGGGACAGCAAAACACAAATTTCACTGGAACACTGTTAAAGGATTTAGATACTATTCTAAACTTCATACTATCCAGAAAATGCAAAGAAATAATTTTCTCTTGTATGAAATGTTTTAACATTAGGATACTGAGATGCCTTCAAATATAAAAGTCATGTTTATTAAGTGGCTTGACTGTCAGTTTGTGGTATTGTACCAAATACATCACTATGACTCACAGTGACTTCTAAAAATTTATGTAATTATTTTCATTAATTGTTTCACATACCTTATTTTCATTTTATTTTAAATTATTTTCTTACTAAAACTACAGTAGGGCTTTGTCCCACCAACCATACATTTCATTGGTTATTTAAATAACAAATGTAAGTAATTACATAATTTTTCAACTAACATTTTTTTTTTCTTACAGTGAAAGTTTTTGTATTTAGAACTAACCAGCTTGACTCAGTTTAGATGAGCCCAATTTTGTTGGCAACACCCAAAGCATCATTGTCAGGAGCCGAGTGAACACATGCCTTCTTCTCTCCATCAGACCTGATCAGGGTGTTGACCTTGGCCATGTCAATATCATAGAGCTTCTTCACAGACTATTTTATCTGGTGCTTGTTGACCTTGACATCCACAGTGGACACAAGTGTCTTGTTGTCTTCTGTTTTCTTCATGGCTGACTCAGTAGTTAGGGGGACATTGATAGTGGCTTAGTGGTCAAGCTTGTTTCTCCTGGGGGCACTCTTCTGAGAATATTTGAGCCTTTGGAAAGTGAGTGGTGTTTGGATCTTCCTTTTTCTGTGGCTGTGGATGCCTTTCAGTACTGCTTTCTTTGCCTTCCAAGCCTTTGCTTTGACTTTGGAAGGGTGGGGGCTTCCTTCATCACTTTTGGTCCATCTTCATGAAAAAGGTCAACTAATATTTCTTGAATTTGACTTATTAAGCTTCTTCTCTCTGAGGGGTGATGCGCCAGACATGTTTGCAAATTATTTTAAATCTGTAAGTTTTATACTAAAAACCATACATTTGGATTATCCTTTTGATACTATGTGAACCAGTAGATACATACTTTTAGTATATTTATTCCCAATTATAAACACACACAATTTTTGCTCAAAAAGTGCTAACTGAAAATACAAATTTTAATAAGCAATTTAAAAAATACCTTTATAAGGTAATGGCCTGCTGTCTCTCTGGTATGGCATTTTAGTTCTAGCACACCCCCTTTTTCCTACCACCTGAGTAAACTATTATGTCGAGAGCAGCATTACCTAATAGAACTTTCTGCTATGATGAAATGTATGTTGTCCAATACAGTGCACACTAATCAGATGTTTCTAATGAGCACTTGAAATGCAATTAGTGTGACTGATAAACTGAAATTTTCATTTCATTTATTTTAATTAATTTAAATTTCAATAGCCACTTATGGCTAGTGACTACTATATTGGACAGTGCAGGTCTACAATATATGTTAATGCCCCACACATTTCTCAAGTGTGTCAACGCTTACCCATAGTAGGATGCAAGTCAAGTCCTGTTTCTTCCACAAAGCTTTCACTGACCACTCTAATCCACATGGATGTCTTCCTCTGAACTAAACATTTAAATGCTTTGTAATTGAATTTAATGTCTGATTGTACCTTGTACAATAGTTTAATCTTAATTTATGTAAGTTTTAGCATAAAACAATACAAATAATACCACCAGCTTCTACTCATTGGAAGCTTATAGTGTTAAACACTTTACACATATCTTATTTCATCTTCTTAATAATCCTGTAAAATATGTATTACAACCTATATGTTATATTTGAGGAAATTATAGCTCAGAGGAATTACGGAACTTGCTCAAGTCCAACAGGTAATAAGTGGCAGAGCTCAAGCTTGAAACCAAGTCCATGACTTCAGTCTACATAGGCAGAGACCTTGTCGGACTACACAGGGTCAGGCATTTGAGATACTTAGGCCTGTTTTTATGACTGAAAACCATCATAACAAATCTAAACATATTTGAGAAAACTGCTTTGTAACAATTACAGCTTAGTGGGAATAAAAGATTATGATTTAATTTAAATTATAAGTATTTTATTTATAGTGTGAAAGACAATTCCAAAGTTCTATCACAGACTAGACATTTCACTTTCTTAAGGACTGGTTGCTCCCTCTAGTGGAAATCAATGGGAATACCAGATACACCAAGTATTGGCTTTCATTAGGTGGGGTCAGGAATGCTAGATACGCAGGAAATCCTTATCAACCAAAATTTCCCCACTTCTAAGAGAAACAAAACTATATTATTAATCTGAGCTTGGAATTTAACATAATTATATATATGTATATAAAAAAAACAGAACATGTTTGCATTGTTTTAATATGCAATAAATTTTCCAGGAAAGAAACCATGGAATTTCATCTAATTTAAGACATCATCAGTTATAAACATAGTGACTTAAACATCACCAACAGGGAATGCCAAGATGGCTCAGCAGGTTGAGCACTCGTCTTGCAGTCCTGGGGTCCAAGAATTACATCCTGGCCCCAGCCTGTGCAGACCCATGTGCTGAACTGGGGTGTTTCCTAATTCAGTTCTCACTGGGGAGGCCCCCAGTGAGACTCCATACCTGGGCATGCTTCCCATGTAGAAGGCCCCCAGTGGGGGTGTGCCTTCCATGCGGGAGGCCCGTGGCCTGGTTCCTTTCATGCCTACCTGTGGAGTGAGTTAAATTATATAAAAAACTAACCATGTACAACTGTGGAGACTGCTCTGGGCTCTCCCCCTTTTCTCTCTCTCTCTCTCTCTCTCTCTCTCTCTCTCTCTCTCTCTCTGTCTCTTTCTGTCAAAAACAGTGAGAGAAAAAAAATGTTACCAACAAAGAAAAGAAAGGAAAACACTGCCAATTAAACAACACAATGCATTCTTATATAATTTACACTTTAACTTTATCTAAAGAGCTCTTGTATACTTATTTAGACACAAATCAAATGCCACACATGGACATATCTAAGGGGAAAAACAAAAGCAAAATAAATTGTCAAGGTATTTCCAAAACTTCATCATATCCAGAACATTCTCTGAAATAGTTTTTTACTCTGAGTTGTCAATAACCATGTTTTTTCAAACAGTACTGTTCTCTTTGCTATCAAGTATTTTGATGAAGCTATATTTCTTAAAACCATGCTCAACTTTTGTGTCTAGGATTTTCTTTGAACCCACTGACACCAATTACATAAGTTTTGATGTTGGTACTTTTTTGAGCCTTCCAAAACACTGATGGAAAGTTTTTAAACAACCACCGGTTATATCCCTTCTTCAGTTGGCTTTAAACAGTTTGTTCAGAAATAAAATTGGTAACAATAGCTAAGTTCACATAAATTCAGACAATGACAATAACAACAGGTCATGACTAACGCTTGGCTGAAATTTGTAAGATATCCTGATTTCAGAAATGTGAAAAAGTATTTCTTACAAAGGAAAAAATTGAGGGTTACTTTCCCTTTTTCTTTTCTAAACTTAAGCAAGATTTGGTCACCAATTCAGAAAAGCTCGTCACAAAGAGTAATGATAGTCATTGTATTTGAATCACAAGTAAAGCCTACCTGTCTCTCTCCACACACAGTGATTGTACCAATAGATTTAACTTTCTAGCTACTTTGTCATTTCTTATAGTGTAGGCATGTAATACCTATATATATTAAAACAGACACTATTACATTTAGTATTACATACTATAGTATTACATACTATACATTTTCTTTTTTATTGTTTTTGACAGAGAGAGAGAGAGAGAGAAAGAGAGTGATACAGAGACACAGAGAGAACTGAACTAGGGGAACTCCCCAGTTCAGCACATGGGTCCACAAGGGCCGGGGCCGGGATTCGATCCCCGGTTCCTGGCTCTGCAAAGTGAACGCTTAACCCACTGAGCCATCCCAACTTCCCCTAACATAATTTTTTAAAAATTGTTTTTGACAGAGAGAAAGAGAGAGAGAGAGAGAGAGAGAACTGAACTGGAGACTCCCCAGTTCAGCATATGGGTCCGCACAGGCCGGGGCTGGGATTCAATCCTTGGTCCCTGGGGCTGCAAGGTGAGCGCTTAACCCACTGAGCCATCCCGGCTTCCCCCATCAGACACTATTATAAATTGCTTTTATTTCTTTTTTATATGAGAGTTAGTATATCAATATTTTTCTATTTGTGTATATGCATGTTGTGTTATCTATGAACTTCAAAAAAGTAAAGACTATTTTTAAAAATATTAGAAAAAGGTGACATTGGGTCTGATAGGATTTAGAAAATACTGAATTTAGGATTATGAGTAAATGCTTTCTAAACACAAAGCTGTTTGGGCACAGGATGGTGGCAAAGGTTTTAGACCCCTGTGTGGGAGTCCCCTGATTCAGTTCCTGCCATGTGTGGCTCCATATCCACCTGTGTGGAATGAAACTATGTCACAATTAATGATGTGTGACTATGGAGACTGCTCCGGGCTCTCCCCCTTCTCTTTCTTTTTCTCTTTCCTCCCCCTTCTCCCTCTCCCTTTCTCCTTCTCCCTGTCTCTCACACACCTCACTCTTACACACACACACACCTCACAAACAATAAAATGAATTTTAAAAACATATACAGAAAAGACCATTTTGTTTTACAAGTTTTTAATATTAACAAATATTAATATGCTTGTGGGTAAGGGAATGGAGGGGGAGGCAAAAAATTGTGTATTAATTTAACATTAAGTGAGAATAGTTTTATGCTCTTATTTTAAGACAGTGGGGATGCCAGAATAGCTCAAAAGGCTGAGTGCTTGTCTTGCAACAGTGAGGTCCGGGGATTGAGTCCTGGCCCCTCCAGCCTGTGCAAACCTACATGCTGAAGTGCGGCAAACTGGTAACTGTCAGAATAGTGGCAAAGGTTCTCACCTCCCATGCAGGAGACACCCAGTTTGGTTCTGCCCTGCACAGCCCCACATCCACCTGTGTGAAATAAAACTATGTCAAAAAATAAAAAACAAAAACTAATGATGTACAACTATGGAGACTGCTCTGGGCCCTCCCCCACTTCTCTCTCTCTCTGTCTCTTACCTTCTCTCAAACAATAAATCTTAAAAAAAAAAAAAAGAAAGTGACTTCACATTTTGTGCAGAGAACTCAAAATCTTGTATCAAACTCCCTGTATTCAAATTATAGGTGCATTACTTTGTGTCATTTTGAGTAACTAATTCTCCCTTTGCTTCAGTTCCTGCTGAGTGAAATGAAGATCATAATAGCATTAACTCTCAGAGTTCTCATGAAAACTAAATGATACAATACATGGAGTGGTGTTTACAATAGTGGCCGGTACATCAGAAGCAGTAAGTATGTGAATTATATCATTAATTGTAACCATAAAACACATCTTTCAGCAAAACAAAATGCCTGAACTTCTGGTAAACTCCTTACTATCTGAGAAATTATTCCTGCAGAATCTATGATTTCTCGATATGGTAGAGAATAATTTCATGGTTTTGTGAATGTTTTCTCACAGAACCACATTAGAAAAGATTAGTAATGAGGTTTATTGCCAGTTGCCACAGAAATACTCTGTAATATTACAAATATATCTTTCATTTCAAAAGGCAAAAAGGTAATATATAAAGTGTAGCCAAAATATATTCTCCCATCAAATAAAATGTTATGACAGTATAGATACACTATCAGTTTTTGTAAGATCATTTGAGGTTTTATTTTATTCAAATTCAACAAATATTATTAAGGATCTACCAAAATTCCAGCTCCAGACTATGCTGAGTAAATACAAATAAGGCAGCACTGTACTCTTATCCCATGGGAAGATGCTGGGATGCTAAGGATGATGAGACTGAAATATATGAAAAAGCAGAATCACTAGGAGGAACATTATAATTAAATGCTAAATTGCATGACACAGCTCATTAGATAGTTGCAGGAATTCAGAGGAGGAAGATTCATGACTCATAGAGAGGTTAAGAAAAATTTCACCTAGGAGAAGGGAGGGAGACCGGAGCAGCTATTTTATGCATGATCCGGTTAAGTTAGACAACGTCTCAGTGTTATTGTTTCATCTTTTACAAAATTGGACAATATTTATTGCATGTAAAATGCCAAGCATATTCTAAAGCAAAATAGGTTTGTGGTGGGGTCTTCAAGAATGATATCTGCCTAAAAAAAAGCATGTTTCAGATAGCAGGATAGCCCACGTCATGCAAAAGAGACACATACGAGTTTTCCTTTTCATACTTCAGATTCAAAGAGATAGGAAAAACTTCTACAAGTAATAGCCCTACCATTATAAATACAATTTTCAGTGAAGCCAGGATGGTTTAGTGGGTTAAGTGCTTGCTTTGCAGCCCTGGGGACTGAAGATCGAATCCTGGCTCTGGCCTGTGCAGACCCATATGCTGAACTGGGGTGTGCTTCCCAGCCAGAAGGCCCCCAGTTCGGCTCTCACCATGGAGACTGCTCTGGGCCCTCCCCACCCTTTCTCTGTCTGTCTCTTTCTGTCCATCAAAAACAATAAAATAAATCTTAAGAAAAAGTAAGTACAATTTTCTGTCAAATTGCAATATTTTTTTCCTGCATGGCAAAATAACTCCTTGAGCACATACAACTTGATGCAGGTTGAAAGTCTATAGAGTTCTTTCTTCCAAGCAAAAAATCATTTTTTAAAAACAGAAATAGCATAGAATACAGATATCTGCTTTTCCCTTTAAATCCTTGCTTCTTGATGACCCGTCTCTTATTTAAAAGTGAACACTGATTCAAAACTGATCATAATCTAGGGTTTCCATCATCTATAATGAAGTTATAATCTACTATGATTTTCAGATGATTAAAATTAGAAATGTTTTCCTTATATTCTGTATATATTCAATCAAATATCCAATAAAAGAAGGACAAGAGAAGGAAGGATTCCTCCAAAGTGTCTCAACACTATCTAGAAAAATTACACTCACCAGAGTTCTGATTACATGCACATGTACCCTCTATCACTGGAGTCTTTCCTAACATCATCAGTTAGAACACTAATTAATTATACTTATAGACATCCTAATGGTGATTGTGACAAATAAAGCCACATCTTTTAGGACTGGTTAAAAAGCCTGACAGTCTCTTCTGCTTAAAAATAAAAGGCATGTAATAACAGTTTCCATGTTAGCTCAAATTAAATGATTCCAATTCTAAGAATGTGGATAATTTCATGGCAATTAGAGCGAGTAGGCTTTGTGGAAAATTCCATTATTTATTCTTATGTATACAAAAGTAGTTTCAGCCAGGCATCACGGGATCTATATCCATTTCCTGCAGAAAGAAATGAAATAAGGCCTGAAATCATGACCTTGGCTTGTTCAGAAAGGAGAGAAGAATTAAAAATACAGTGTCAGTACTGTGAGGCTTTGCTATGTAAACTCACATAAATATATAGGTCCTTTCAGCGTTTATCATAGACTGTGAGCACACAGGTGTAAATTACTTGTATAACAAAATGGTATTTTCTGTGTGTGTTTTTAAGATTCATTTCATTGTTTGTGAGGTGTGTGTGTGTGTAAGAGAGAGGTATGTGAGGGAGAGGGAGAAGAAGAGAGGGAGAGGGAGAGGGGGAAGGAGAGAGAAAAAGAAAGAGAAGGGGGAGAGCCGGGAGCAGTCTCCATAGTCATACATCATTAGTTGTGATATAGTTTCATTCCACACAGGTGGATATGGTGCCACGCATGGCAGGAACTGAATCAGGGGACTCCCGCATAGGGGTCTAGAACCTTTGCCACCATCCTGGCAGTTACCAGCAGCGCTGCAGCTAGAGCACGTGGGTTTGCACAGGCTGGGGGTGGGACTTCACCCCTGGACCTCACAGTTGCAAGGCAAGCACTCAATCTGCTGAGCTATTCCAGCATCACTTTCCTGTGTTTTCTTTTATGCTTTTATAGGCTTTGCTGCATATGTAGAAATTCATTTTAACTAGTTCTTCCTTCCTGCAGACAGCAGAACAGTCTTCTGCTTTCCTCGTGGCAGATGGGAAAGAAAACTGGGTGAGAATCTGTGTGCCTCTTACTTCTGCAAGCACCAAGCTGCAGGCAGAAAAAACTATTGTTTATTTGTTCCTTTATTTAACATTTTAATAATCAATGCAACACAGCAAGGCAGTGTGCTAGGCACTACTAGGTGAACAATGGTAAACAAAAACATGAGTCATTGTCTTCCTGGAGTTCAGGGTCTTAAAATATCTTTTCTAGTAGGTTTTGGCTTTAATTTTGTCTTTTTGTATATTGCCTAAGTAGATTTCTGGTCTCGATAACCAAAAAGAGACTCCAAATATGATAAATCAAACTGTTGGGCAGGACCTCAGAAGCAGCAATGGGCAAGACTGAAGGGGTTGCTGCTAGGAAGAACTTGAGGCACACACAGATGAAACACAAAACCTCAACCCAAGTACTTGCTTCATATTGCTTCTGTATCAAATTACCACACACTTCATAACTTAAACCTACACAAATTAATATATCTTACAGTGCTGGAGGTTAGGTATCGTAAAGTGAAGGTGTGCCAGGGCTGCATTTCTTTGGAGGCTCTTTGGGAAAATCGATTTCTTTATATTTCCAGCCTCAACAGGCTGCATTTTCCCCCCTTGGATCCTGGTTCCTTCCTCCATCATTAGAGCCAGCAGCGTAGCAACTGCAAATCCCTTTTTCTCTTTCTCACCTTTGCGTTGTTGAGCGTAGCTTCTCAGACTGACACTCCTTCCTCCTAATAAAGACCAGTGTAATCGCACAGGGCCAACCTGGATAATCCAGGATAAATTTCCCATCTCCAGATCCTTAAACTAACCATAAATGCAAGGTTCCTTTTACCACATAAGATAACATATTCACAGATTTCGAAGATTAGGAGGTGGACATTCCTGGGGGCCATTGCTCAGCCTACCATACAAGGCAAATTAAAAAAAAAAAAAAGTTTACCCTATTTACACTTAAAATCAACTAACTGCACTTTAGTTTTTTCTTCAAGGCTATTTTGGTTATCCATTTTCACTGACTTTTCTTCATAAACATGGTATTTCTCTGAAGCCTTGTAACTAACTCTCTAACGCCAGCTTTCCTCAAAAGTCAACTGGAGACACTGACATAATTCTTAAATGAAGTCTACGAGTTGATTGCCATGAAAACACACTTTATTAGAGCCAACCTTTCCTACTTCCTTGCAGAACTAAATTTGTTAACAGATTAATAGTTTATGAGGTTGGAAATAACAGCTTTTCTATTTCCTATAGTGAGGGGCCACGGAGTAAAATACAGAAAAATTGGTCCTGGCTTAATTCCTGCAGACATTCTGTAGCACAAGCTCTTCTTTGATGCAGATTAAAAAATTTAGGACTAGAAAGGAATAATATGCATCACTTTCGTGGTAAAAGGCCGCTGAGCAGCTTTTTCCCCCAGTGACGTTATGGGCTAGAATTGATATTTTCATGTCACTTCTACTTGAGAAAAGGGAAACAATTTGCAATTCATCGTAGTAAAAAAAAAAAGAAAACAGAGATTTTAGCTCCTGTACATTATGCAGTAACAGGGAATAGATTTACCACCCTGCCTTAAAAAATACTGAAAACTAGAAAAATATTTTCACACAAGTACGCAGTGTACGAATGTGACCCCTACAATTAATTACCCCAGCTTACACGCTGGAGGCAGTTTCCAAATGCATCCTGGCAGGGCCCTCACTTCCTTCGGACAAGGAGTCCAATCTACATTTATTTACGTAAAAAAACGATATCTCCCTTGATAAAATTCACAGAAGCAAAACTAAAACGACACGTCCAGAACTCAGGCGACAGCCTACCCAATGCAGGTAGCAGCGAAGTCTCGGGTTAGGGCAAGATCAACAGCGCTGACGTCACCCTCACGGAGCCTCTCGCGAGACCAGAGGGTGGGCGGTGCCAGCGGCCGGTTTTCGCCGGCTGGGCTTCGGTGAGAAACGCCGTCGTTCAGCTACCGTTGCTGTGCCTGCTTCCGCCATGAGCGGCCTGGATGGACTCGAGGCGACCCCTCTCCTCCAGACCCGCAGCCCCACTGCTCCCGACCTTGCCCCAGGAGACCCGGACCCACAGCAGTGCCCAAAGCTCCGTGAGGAAACCGAGACGTCACAGGTGATGGCGGAGACGGGTGAGGGAAGCTTGGAGACTGTCGTGCTCCCACAGGCCCAGCTTCCAGCGGAGGGGGGAGCCCCTCATGACCCCGCGTGCTGTGGCCGTCCTCCCCAGATCCGAGTCGGTGGCTGTCGCGGTTACAGAGCGGACGAAGCCGGGCGAGAAGAGGCTCCGCCTCCCGCCGAAGGCCTGGAAGCCGCGTCCATGGCAACAGGCAGCAGCCTGAACGATGGCTGTGAGCTCGCAGAGCTGAGCGGGCCAGGGGCGGAGAAGGCCCTAGAAACCTGTGGCGCAGACGGGTCGGGGTCTGAGGTGGAGGCGAAGGCCGAGGCCGTGAACGCTGAAGTGACCGCCAGCGTCTCGGCAACAGTGGAGGAGGAGGTGGTGGAGAAGGAAGGAGTGGAGGAGGAGGCGGGGGAACCGCAGATGGAAGTAGAGGAGAAGCCAGCAGGTCGAGAAATAGACATGGTGGTGGAAAATGGAGTAGTGGCGGAGGTGAAGGAGGAGGCAGGGCCCCGGCCGCTGAATATAGGGCTTCTGAATATAGATCTCCGCATGAACCCCCTGGAGGCCATCCAGATGGAACTGGACACTGTAAATGCTCAGGCTGACAGGGCCTTTCAACAGCTGGAGCATAAGTTTGGACGGATGCGTCGACACTACCTGGAGCGCAGGAACTACATCATTCAGAATATCCCGGGCTTCTGGGTCACTGCCTTTCGGAACCATCCCCAGTTGTCCCCCATGATCAGGGGCCAAGATGCAGAGATGTTAAGATACATAACTAATTTGGAGGTGAAGGAACTCAGACGCCCGAGAACTGGCTGCAAGTTCAAGTTCTTCTTTCGAAGAAACCCCTACTTCAGAAACAAGCTGATTGTCAAAGAATATGAAGTCAGAACCTCTGGCCGAGTGGTGTCTCTTTCTACTCCAATTATATGGCGTCGGGGCCATGAACCCCAGTCCTTCATTCGCAGGAACCAAGACGTCGTTTGCAGTTTCTTCACCTGGTTTTCAGACCACAGCCTTCCAGAGTCTGACAAGATAGCTGAGATTATCAAAGAGGACCTGTGGCCAAATCCCCTGCAATACTACCTATTGCGTGAAGGAGTTCGTAGAGCCAGACGTCGCCCACTGAGGGAGCCAGTGGAGATCCCCAGGCCATTTGGGTTCCAGTCTGGTTAAACTTTGCCCTTGGGACTACTCTTGTACAAGGTCCTTTACCACCTCTTGCTGGACCTGTGCTTGGGCAACAGAAATGGGTATGCCTTCAACTTTTTTTTGTCCTTGACATTTCTGCAACCTTTTTCCTCTGGACATTTCGCTCTCTCAGCCTCAAAATTGAGACTTTTTTGGCCATGCTTCTCCACAGCCTTCATGCTGTTCTGCATACTATCAGATGCTGCATGGCCACGATTCCCATATATCTGTGGACAGTTGTGGGACATTAATAATATTATGGGAGAGCAGCAGTGGGCCACTTGGTCTTAGTGATTTATGTGACTCCATTACTTCTTGTGCACCTCTGGTCACATAGTGCTGCCTGCTTCTAGCTATGCCCACCCACCCTGGCTGCTTCCTGCTGAATGAATGCCTTCCAGACCATTGCCAGCCCTTGTAATTTCTGGTAAACCAGGATCTTCAGGACTCGTGGACCCAAGTTTACTGCCAGCACAAGTTTCTAACCCTTACATTCCTCTACCCAAAAGACCTCTTGATTCCTCACCCCCTCTTCTCTTGACCTCCTTTATCCAGGAACTTCACTGCTAGGCAAGTGGTTGAAGTGACAGGTTGGAACTTGTCGTCATGACAAGAGTAAGGATGATGTCTAGGCTTTCTCAGCCTCAACTAGTGAATTCGCACAAAACCTAGTACCTCTTTGTGCTTCCTTTCCTCATCCTGAACATGATTGTCAGAACACTTTCTTACAGTCTTCTATAAAAAAAAAAGCTCAGATATATTCGCAGGAGCAGACTATTTAGTTAAATTTGGCTTTTTCCATCATTTGCAGGGACAGGTTGTCTTGTAAAATAGGTTGTCAGACCTCTTATTTACCTCTGTTCTCTTCCCCACCCTTTGTCCCCAACACCTAGAGGGTTTAAAGGGAGACAGATGTAGATGGAATGAAAAGTGATACCTAATTCATAATGGATGGAAGAACTAGAGAGATTGTGATGGGTGCCCTACGCAGGGGAAACAACAAAGGACTAGATAAAAATGAGCCAGGTAAAAAGTGGGCCTACACTTAAGACTAGCTAGCTGAGAGCCTTCAAGGAAAAGGATCTCTTGTTAGTGGTGATGGGAGGAGAAATACTTTCTCTCAGGATTTCCATGGGAGCCTGGAAGGAGGTTGAAGTGTTAAATACATTGCCAAAAGAAGAGTTCTTTAAAGAAACAACTGGGTGCTGTCCCTCTCGTTTTCATTTGACTTAATTTATGAAGAAGATTAATATTGTGTCCTTTTTTCTCTAGTAAAGTCCTGTTATTTTCTGTGTTTCTGCTTACTGGGAAAATTAAGCTATACAGGATTTCTTTGTCTTCAGTTGGGAACATTTGAAAAATTTAATTTTACTTTCCAGTAGGACATAGAGACTGAAATAAATGTTCATTGTGGTTAGTCCTGTTTTTTTCTGTTTCTGCTTACTAGGAAAATTAAGCTAGACAGGATTTCTTTGCTTTCCATTGGGAACATTTGGAAAAATAATTTTACTTTCTAGTAGGATATAGACACAAGTGAATATTCATAATGGTTTTCAACTTGTTCTTGCTTCCGGCCAAACTGTATTCTCAGAAATATGAATAACTTGGTCTTGTCAAATTCTGAAGACTTTGGAAATTGTCTTCATGGAAAAATAACCTACAAAAAATGTGTGACTTGATTGTCCTACTTGATAATTTGCCCTGGTAACAACTTTGTAATTGATGTGTCTCTTTTCCTAAATAGCATAAACATTTGTGAGATGCTCTGTCAAAGTGGAAGTGTACCATTGGCATATTTGTCTTTTCTCTACATGCATGATGATAAAAATAAAAGCATGTTTACTCTGTTAGACTTCTTATTTTTCACCCCACCAACAAACTTGCTTGAAGAAATTATTCAAGATAACAGATTATGGAATTTAATAAGGTTCTTAAGTGGATAAAATAAGCATTATCTCAACAGTAAAAAAAAAAAATAGGTCACACTACTATACCTTGCAAGGGTTGTTACTTTTTTTTTGCTTTAAAATGTCAACAATTGGAACTGCTTACTCATACTGTTTTTATACAGTTTGTTTCAGCTCCGCCTCCCCTTTTACTTCCTTAAAGCTTCCATTTGTATCTGTGTAGATAATATTCTCAGGTCAGTCAGGCTTTTTTTAGTCACTTGTACATTTAATAAGCACACGTTCAGAGAGTACCTATCATAAGTGATATATTCTACTTTCTCAGATGTATAAACTTGTTCTATCTGTGTCAAATCCATCAAGGCCTGTTGTAAATAACTCTTCTGCCTTACAGTTTTTCTGTTCCCCCTTAGGGACTATGAAAGAAATTTTTATGTACTTGGTGTACTTTGTAGGAACCTCTATTCTTGAGAACAACACACAGTAATTCATTATAGTGAATTCCATGATACTTATTAAGGTATTCTGTCAGGCCCCAGAAAGATAACAAGTATACCAAGATAAAAGTCTGTTACCTTTATTGTTAAAGAACTGGGGAAAGATGAATAAAATAATTGACACAGAGTGACAGTAAAAACAAAACATCTATTTTCACAAGTTTTTCACTTTAGTATGGAAACGTGAAAGTAAGAGAAGGGTGGATAATGTTTTTACATCCCCCTTCACTAGCATATAGCTTAATGTTTTGCACATAGTTGTCACCAGATAAATATTTATTGAATGACAAAATGAACAATTCAAATAGAGAAAAGGAACAAAATATCCTAATACCCGGAAAGACCTTTCATGAGGTAAGGAAACAAAGAAAATGGTTTTGAAAGCATTTGTAAAATTGATGTCAAAAAAATTTACAAAGCTTTTTAAAAAAAGATTTATTGATTTTTGACAGAGACAGAGAAAGACAGAAGGGGGAGGGCCCAGAGCAGTCTCCATAGTTGACAGCATTAGTTTTCCATATAGTTTTACTCCACAGGCGGGCACAGGGCTGCGCAGGGCAGGAACTGGGCCGGGAGCCTCCCGCATAGGCCCTGGCAAGAACTGAACTGGGTGCACACCCCAGTTCAGCATATGGGTCTGCATGGGCCAGGACCGGGATTTGCTCCTTGGTCCCCAGGGTTGCAAAGCAAGCGATTAACCCACAGCCATCCTAGCTTCCCCTGGTTCTAGATTTCTTGATGAATACCTCAAAGCATATTAAAATATCCGTAAAAATTGAAAATGCTATTTAATTTCATGAAAAATTTTTTTAGGACAAGAGTTATTTAGCTAAAATCCAAAATGGATGAAGTACATCTAGAGGCCAATGGATAAAAAGGGTAAAATGAAATACTTTTAATCAACTTGTTCTTAACTACCCAAGATTGAGGGATCTGGACATTCTCCAGCCATGTAATTGTTCTTGTTATATTGACAATGGCTGGACAGCCCTGTATACTCAGTACTTTGTAAAACATACTGTTTAAAACTATGTTTCTGGATACAAACAAGGTAGGTCTTGGTGAGAAATTGGCGCTAACAGTGATATTGTTTAATAAGACGCTAGTGACATTTAGGACCTATACCTTCATATTTTTCTAGAATAAAATGTGCTGTACTTATGGTTTACAGGTGTACATGAAGCTCAGAAAATAATTTTCTGTCATTAAATATACCATTTTGTGAATGTTACATGGGCTCTGAACTTTAACAATTGGCCAGCAACAGAAAGAAAAACAAAAAACCCAAATCTCATTGCATCAAGTCAATGCCCATCACTTGAAGCATATTTTATTTTTGGAAATTAGTGTAGCAATTGCTGCAGCCTCACAGCAATTATTACTTGTTTTGCATTGGATACTACATTAAGGATTAAATGGGGTAGTAAATATTGTCCTTGTCCTTGAAGAATTCAGTGTCTCATCAAGGGGTACCATTCTTCGGATGTTTCCTCTTTAGCATATTCACACACTCAAATCACTCACACAAGAAAATGGGATTTATGTGGTCAAGAGGAGGTACCAAAGATGATCAGGACATTTCTTTCAGGGCCAAATTCTCGCTCAATGTTACTATACAATTGGAAGTCTAGACTATATGGAAGTAACAGTTACAATCTTTATCCATTTGTTCATATGGGAGGTGTTGCACCTGTAAGCAGTACTTTCTCCATGTGTGATTGAAGTGCTTTGCTTCAGCTCTGAAGGGCCACCTTGATCCATTTCCTTTGACCTCAGAGGTTTTCAAGACCTCTAGAAGAGTTTCCATCAGGCCATGTTAGGAAAACTAAATGTCTGGTTTTTGGCTTTACTTTTTCAGGATTTGCATTCACTGTAATTTCCTGGAGGACAGGCCAGGAAGAAGTGATTCTATTAAACATAAACAGGGTCATTAAAACTGCTAATTTTTTTTATTTATATATATATATGCAGATGTTTTATCAATGGCCTGAAGAGAAAGGGAAGACACATTAGCTTTAAATTGGATTAAATTACAGTTTTAGAATCTATCTCCTAGTATGTTAGCTAAAATAAGTATCTTCTCTGAGTCTCAGTTTCCTTGTGCATAATGCAGGGATGTATTATTATAAGCTAATATTCTTCCAGGCTATATTTGGAGAATGTATTATAGGATTGTAGAAATGGGTAACTGATAACATACATGTGGGATCTTACTATGTACTAGGCACTGTGCTAAAAGATGCCAAGTGGGAAAAGCCGGGACGGCTCAGCGGGTTGAGCGCTCGCTTTGAGGCCACGAGGACCGAGGATCGAATCCCGGCTCCGGCTCAGGCAGGACCCACATGCTGAACTGGGGAGTCCCCACAGTTCGGTTCTCTAGCTGTCTCTGTCTCTCTATCTGTCAAAAGTAAAATAGAAATAAATATGCACTGAAGATAAAATAATTACTCTCTATAAATATAAAAAGATATAAAAAAAATAAAAAAATAAAAAAATAAAAGATGCCAAGTATTATAGTTAATAAAGAGAGTGCAAAAATGCCACGCACAATGCCTGACATGTATTATGTAACCAATATTAATTCCCACTTATCTTCCTCTGAATTTCTCATGTAATTTATATTTGGATAAGTAGTAATCTAGCCTAATACTTATCAAACCTGATTGCCCCTTATAAATAGCTGGGAGCTTTGAAAAAATCATAATGCCTGGCTAGGGAAGTAAAAGCACAAATAAACAAATGGGACCTTATCAAGCTAAAAAGCTTCTGTGCTGCAAAGGAAACCATCAACAAAGCAAAGAGGCAACCAACCAACTGGGAGAAAATATTTGCAAACAATGCCTCTGATAAGGGGCTAATA
>PVKE010011649.1:0-39821 GCA_004027555.1 Craseonycteris thonglongyai
ATATGATTTTTTAACTTACCAGTAGTGCTATTTTACATTTCTGGCAAACCTAACTTCATTTGTATAGAGACCTGCCAAATGCTACTTTTTTATGGGACTTAAGACAGTTACATCAATGCTTCAATGACTAACACTTTTGTACCTGCTTTACTGCATTTTTTTTTTCTTTCAGTTGTGTTCAAACCACTAACACAGATCGCTTGCTTCTTGGGTGCTATTCTACAGAAAGCCAAAAGCACAATCTTTTAACTGTCTTATCTATAATTTTTTTTTTCAATAACAGGAGATAATTATATTTGGGATGTTTTACAATGTTCCATGATTGACAACACCTCAAGTTCATGAGTTTATCATAGCTTATTTACGATGACTTCTTTATGGAAGATATTTTGTTGAGCAGACACTATCCAAAGGAAAGCAGGAAAATAAACTCATCAAATACCCTGTCACTGAGAGGATGCTCACAGATGTTTCTCATCTCCAGATAACACTGGGGAGGCAAACTGAAGGGCTTCCCGTTTCCCAGATGCAGTGGTGATGTCTGGGTTCCCAGGATTCACTCAAATGAACGCACCGAGTCTGCAAGTAGGAATTCCCCAGCTGAGAGACTCAGTGTGGGGAAACAGGGCCAATCATTTGGAGGTGGAAGGGGGGAAGGGTTTGCATCTGGAGTTCTAAAGTATCCATGGGATGGTCTGTGTTTTAATCTAGGTCACACTTTCTACATTTTAAGAGTGTCTAGTAAAGGAGCCAGAAGGGTTCTATCAGCTGCTCTTAATACCCCTCTTTCCTTTAAAACTTTCTTAAATATTGTGGAAGTAATAGGAAAGGGAAAGAAAAATAGCCAAGAAAAGAAGGGTGATATCCAATGTCAAGGGGCTAAGTTACTCAAGATTCTTGAGTCAGCCATCCGACCTACCCATTTCCAATAAGCATTTTATCTGCATGAAAGCAGATTGCAAATGTAAATATGAATATGTCCCTTCAACTCTCCACTGTACTCATATCATTATCTATTTCCTCCTTGGGTGCATGTTCCCATATGTATGAAGAGAGAGCGTTATTGAGTCTGTCATGTAGCCCTCTGCCCTAAATGCTTAATGTGGATTAACTGATTTAACCTTCACAAGGGCTCTATGAGGTAGACACTATTAATGTTTCCATCATACAAATCTAAGAATGTAGGTTATATAAGTGAAGTTACTTATCCATTCATGTGGCTAATAAGTTGAGGCATCAAGTTTTGAAACCAAGCAGTCTGATCTCAGAAGCCAGACCCTGAAGATTTATAGCGTCCTGTCTGATTTTAGGTTGATAACACATTTCCATAGATTTTGGTTTCTGTGAAATGAATCAAGATAGGAATATATTACTTGCAAGTACATGCAGCCTGAGAATGGTTTTCCCAAGACCTAGGTTCTTTGACGAGTAAATTCAATCATCTTAATCAAAAAGAAAAACAACACGTTTCTGAATCTTTGATTCAACATTTGTAAAACTGGGGATGGGAGAGGGGCCTAGAAAAATCTGTACAACTTCTAGCTTTCTAATTCTGATTCTTGGATCATGTATTATGGGACATCCAGATAACTCCATATGCTGACTGCTATCCATAAACTCCTTTTAATGACATTGTAGACACCACAGCTGTAATTTGCCAACACTACAAAGGAATGGTATATGTAAGACTGGTTGTTATTTTTGGTTCAGCCTTTTACATCATCATCTGCACAAAATGAAGAAATAGAAAATGAGTATTAAAACCCATTACGTCATCCATCAAGGAAATTTGTATCATTGATGTAATCTAAAAAGCACAAGGTTGTCATAGAGATTATATCTTCCAAACAACCCCTTCTGAGCTACTGCTGTCAAAAGCTATGATTTTTTATTTATCTCATTTGAGGATCTTGGTTGAAATCCAAAGAATTACTGAGAAAGATTATTCTCATTGGAAGTATTTAGAATAGCCTTCCTTAGAATAACTTTAGAATCAGGCCTGTAAAAATCTGCTCCTCTGTTAATTACAGTGCATTAAGGTAGACTATAATTTTCTTCTCCAACTGGCCCCGAAGACCAAACTGAAGTGGTTAGAAGAAAAGAACAACACAATAGCACAATGAAGTTATGGATGTGATTATGTCGACCCACAGTGAAAGTAGTTCACAAAACCCATCTATAAAAAGGTAACGTTTCTAAACTTAGCTCATGAGGCCTCATTTCTGATCCTTAACAGAATAACTAGTAAAGTCCTCTTTTCCTAAAGTCTTCGTTCAAGTTTTTGGGTAAATTCAGGGTTGCTATCTCAGGTTCATTTCAGTTCAAAGCTCTCTCTTAGGCATCCCTTTTCTCCCACCTGATCCTATTCTAAATTCTCAAGAATGGGGCAGAAGGGAAAGAGAAGAAAGAATTCCATGCAAACTGGGGGCAATTGCTTCATGAGGAGCCACATGCTGCTCTACTGAAGGTGGGATTCACTTCTCACCCTTTTCTGCTCCGAGTTCTGGGTGATAATACCTAGTGGTTGCTCTGCCTGGCTGTGGTGAGAGGCTGTTTCAGTTTCCACAAAAAATACTTAACCTTGTTGGTCCTCCTCAGACTTTCCAGCTGTGGAACCAGCCAACCATACTCTTTACATTTGCTTCACACTTCGCACGGTCCTGTAACCTGCTTTTTCACTTAGTGATATTTGAGATAATTTTAAATAGCATCTCGTTCAGATTTATATCATTGCTTTAATGATTCTATAGTTTCCTTTTTAAAAATATATCTTAATTTATTTGACCAATCTCTAATTAATGAGCATGTAGATTGTTTCTAATTTTAACTGGAATTAAGAATGCTGAGTTCAACATCTTTGTATAAATACTTGCCAAATTCCATTATTTGAGTTAAATTCTTAGAAGTAGAATTAATAGGTGAAAGAAAAGCATACCTATTAGCAAATTGCCCTCCAAAGAAACTATACTAATTAATACTCCTAAGTGCAGTATTTGAGAGAAACCATTTCCACCAATCAAGTTCTTGACAAAACTGAATTTCTCTTTATTTTTTAATTTCTGTACAATCTGTACAATCAGATACATTCCTTTAAATACTTTTTAAACAAAACTCAGCAAGAGACCACTACAAATTCCTTAATCACAGGGAACTAGTAAAGTGTCCCATGAGAATTGTTTTGAAAGAATTTAAAAGTAGGTGAATATGCAAATGTGTTCCCAAATTTCTTCTATTGTTTTATCTTACAGGAAATTCTCTTGCTCAAACCTCCTAGCAGGAAATTCTGTTTTGGATTGCAGGTATATTCTGAATTTTGGCCATTGATCAAAACGTTAGTTTTATATGATAAAGAAAAGCAACACAAAGCCAATGAGTCTAAATATTTCACATTCTACATGGCAACCTCTAAGAAAAGACTCATATTTATGTCTGAATACCACTTGTAAAATCTGAGAGTAGAATTAAATTAGCCATAAATTCATTATATCAACATTGTTGAAAGAGGTTTGGACTTGGACTTGGAAGAGACCTATATATCTACACCACTGATTCAAATGATGAAATTACATTTGACAATCAAGCAATATAAGTAGATTTAAAGTGCCATTAAGAAGCAGTAACTGTTAATCTGGTGCCAAGATACTGGCAACATAATTTTGACTCCGATCCACCCAAGTATGTAGCTGACTCATAGTTATGTGATATGGTTAAAGGATGAAAGATATATTTGAAACCTGCTTTTCCTCGAAGATGAGTAGGAAAAAAAAAAGTGTAAAAACACCTGCAGGTGTCTGTCTGTAGTGTGTAAGTTTTATAAAAACATATAGTTTGATAGTAAACATTGTAAACACCGACATCTGTACAGTCTGTGTCACAATTCTAACGTTATAAAAAATGCCTTTTATACATTTAAATCTTTTACCAGATCACTTCACTAAAATGGTTTTTTTTTGTTTTATTTTTTTGCTTTTAAATTTGATGCAGCATGCTATAGGATATAACAGACAGCCGTTTAAACGATGACACTTCATTCTTCTCTATTTCTTTCCCAAACAGAAATGACCCAAAATCACCATAGCAGAAATATGCATGAGGGAAGCCGGGGGCAGGTGCACGCTATGCTGCAAACCCCTGCTATGTCACTTGACTGGGCAGCTTGCGATGACACAGTTCCTGCTTGGAAGTCCGTGTGTGAGAACATTAATCATTAGTTTCCATTTGAAACAGCATAAAGAACCCCATCTTTGGCTCTCGTGGTTTAAAGGAAAACACACAATGATGATGTAGTGACTTGTCAGCTAAAGTTCATTTTTGAATTTATCAAATCATTAGTCATAGCAATGGGGAGGGCTTGGGCTGTTGAGCCACTTAGGTCATTCAGTTTCCCCTCCCTCTCCTCCTACTTGTGCAAGGCCACCTGCTCCCTCCTCTGACTGATTGCCCTGTTCCCTAAATGCCATCTAGTTGGGGTCTGGCCAGTACTGCCTATACTTCCCCTGCCTAAGAGATCTCTGTTCATTTGATTTCTGAATGTTAAACTTACCAAACTTGAATGTTAGAAAAATTCTGTTTATAGTCTCTGCTCCAGTGTGGACTGAATGATCAGGAATAGACTCACTAAGGAAAAGAATTCAGGCCAATTCCTCCTGACTTTATTTCTGGGCACTGGTTCACTGTGGCTATGGAGAAACATAAGTCATTTCTGCTGCTTATGGTAGATTAATGACAAAAATGACCTCAGTTGTTCACATTGCCCCATAGCCACATCCTTTGCAGTGAGATTTTGGACCTTGTGCCTTCAATAGGTGGAACTGGGATGGGATAAAGGACATAAGTAAAGGGTTTATATGTCAAAAGTGGGAGGGCTGTCTTTTCTGAAAAAGAAATAAAAAATGAGATGAATGAAGTGCTAAAGGAAATGTGATATGAAGAGGAAAGGTGAATTTGAGAAGCAGTTTTGACCTTGTCACTCCATTACTTACTACTTTCCCATAACTTCCCGTCATCTTTGATGACTTTGGAGGTGGATGGGGCTAGCTGCTGTGGATTACAGGAGGGACAGAACAAGAGTCTGGAATCGAAGGCCAATGGCGATTAAATTTTATATTCAATTAAAATAAAATGTTTACTTTTTACACAGTAGAAACATTCTGTGATGTAGACATGACCATCTCATTGCACAGAATGGGAAACTTACTAATGGGCCACATGATGGACTCTAGGTCACCTTGCTACTTAGTGACAACTCAGCACTTTAAATTGGGTGTCCTGATTCCAAGGGCTTCTTTCTTTTTAATGACTCCAGATTTTGTGTTGAGCTTTGAGAAACTCCTGTTATTGATGAAATGCCACTGAGTCATTAAGATCAGTTATGCACTGGGTATTGTAGACAGGACATGAGCCCTGTCCCCGCTTTGCTAAGGCCACTTTTGCACAATGGCAAGGGACTGTGACTAGGATTAAAAACAAAAAAAGCACTGGAGCTTAATTCTGGTTCAGAGACTTACTTTCTACTTGATCTCTCCCCTAAAATAACCTCACTGGTAAAATGGAGATGATACCTTTATACTATAACTAGGTGTAGCCCAGTGCTATCCAACGTTTGGCTTCCCTGGGCCACACTGGAAGAATTGTCTTGGGCCACACATAAAATACACTAACACTAATGTTGGCTGATGAGCTAAAAAAAAAAAAAAAAAGTTGCGAAAACATCTCTTAATGGTTTAATAATTTGTGTTGGGCTGCATTCAAAGCCATCGTGGGCTGCAGGTTGGACATGCCTGTAGCCAAATAAGATGGTGTAAATTAAATAAAGTAGTAATTACTTAATAAAGCACTCAATTAACTGAATTCTGCCTACTGTTTTTCTTTCTGTTATTTACTTTCCCGTTCTATGAAGCTTTCTTGAACTTTGTGTGTCTCCTAGCCCCACACTCACGAAGCCCCCAGGTAATGCCAAGCAGTCTTTCTTTTCTGCCTTTGCTGTATGCTCTATCTGTTTCAACCAACACATAAAAAATTATTGACCTTGATTACAAATGGGGGTGGGGAATGTGGCCAATTCATCATCAGCACTTAGTGCAAAGCCCGGAAGATAATAGATATTCAATAAATATTGTGTAACAAACATATAAATGTACCGGATGTAAGGTATACCTTTGTTATTATTTTGTATTGCTCTATAGGAGCTTTCAACGACTGGGCAGTTACAGGTCCCTGAAATTCTGACATAGATGTTACAAGCAGAAACCTATCTTCCACATAAATCGAGCACTCCTAATGCACACAGGTAGTCTATGTTAAGTGGCATTTAAGTTACAGTGCAAACATTTCCAATGTTTGCATGAGAACCTCATTCTTTGTATGTCTGGGAAGGAAATTTGCAGTGTTGATTAAGGTCAGAGAACTACCCCCAAACAATGAAGCCACCCAAAGTGAGTACTTAATCAAGCACAGAAGTCAAGCATAATCACTCTATAAAATAGTTTAAAATTTAGCGAATGATATTTCCAAACCTTCATAGTCCTTTTTTCCCTTCCTTGAACAGGTGATATGAGAAGATTGAGACTGGAGACTATAAAAGGTGTTTCAATTATTTGAGGCAGGGGAACAATTCTGATATAATAGATGACAACTCTAAGCTCCCTCCTTTCTTTTGTTCCGTCAACAAACAGTATCTAGAAACCGGCGGCTCAGGACATCAGTTACAGCAAACTCCTTACGTGGTATGATTGATTGATCAGCATAAGAAGCTGCAACAGAGCTGCCAGTCATGGCTGAAACTTGTCACCTTTACAAGAGCGAACGCTGGAAAGCCGCCCAGGGCAGCAGCAGGCTCTGGCAGTTCTCAAATGCCAGCTGAGGCTGCAGCCTCGGGAGCCTGTGCCGTCATTAAAAATTACAGCTTTGTTTTCTCCCAGAACATAACCTTGAGACATACACCTGAGCAACTCTCTCCGAAGTCCCATGGATAGTCATCTGCAGCCCACCTTGGGAATCCAGGGGAAGCTGGACTGCAGGCAGCCGGCTGCAACGAGGCAGCCCTGTTACCTCACTGGAGAGAGGACGAGAGGTCTGTTAGGTGCCTCAAATGTCCCCTCGATACCGGCTGAAAGGGGCTAGGGAACACGAGGGAGTACAGACGGACTCGTTCTGATTTTGCCTTTGTTCGGCGAGGGCGATTCTCAGTGATGACCGTTCTATAGTTTAGTTGTAATTTTGACATGGTCCTGAGAGGAGGCAGGCACAATGCTCACCTATCCACCATCGCGACCAGATCTCCCCACCAATTTTAAACTCCATTAATGTTCACCCATTTTTTCAAGTTATGCCAGTACCATGAAACTCTATTAATATCTACATGGCCTGATTTAAAATTGAAGTCATCAAAATTCATATAAAACATACAAATTAGAAGGAGAGCTGCACTCAATTTTTCAATATTCTGTGCATATAGATTAAAGCCTATGAGTGAAACCCAATTTATTTATAGATCTGCCTGCAGTTGAGCCAGATGATGCTGGTCCAATCTGAAAGGTTCTAAGGTACCCTTTAAAAATGACTTAAATGTGCATATACTTTGTTAGTGATTAAGACAGTGGAGGATGTCAGCGAATGTGTATTTAATCTAGTGGCTGAGGTTGAGTTGGAACTAGTTTAAGTAGGTTTTGTTTATTCTCTGTATCTCAAGTCAAAGCCATAAGTCTCCTAGTTTGAATAGCTTTGAATGCCTGCTCCCATTTGGGCAGGGTTGATAAGCTTATTTGCAGATTACTACTACTCACACATGAGCTGTTGCACATACATCGGTTGGATGAAGTCATGTTTTGTAAAATAGCCTCTTCTGCAACAGTATCTGTATTTGTATTGGAGGCATATGGGGTTTACTTCTTCCTGGGGAGTTCAAGGTAAATGTATACATTGGCAAATGTGACTCTGTAGTGGTTAGTCCATCAACCAGGAGACTAATGAGGGGACAACTGAACAATAGATCAAAAGCAAGTTATATTGAGGTGTGTTCTTGGGGAAGGATGGGTCAGGGCAAGGCAATAGAACCAGGTTTCAGACTGTTCAGTCCAGAGAGAAGAGGGAGGAAAGAGAAGAGGATGGTAGTAAGGCAACTGGATAGCAAAAACCTAAAAAGAACAGGAAAACAGTATCAAAATGTTTAGCTGAGAAAATATTGATGAAAGAAGTGAAAGAGATTAAACTTTTCTAGGGGGAACCAGGAAAATATCAGAATTCAGAATGTAGGTGTTGGAAGTCACATTAATCTTTTTTTTTTTTTAAGATTTACTTTTATTGTTTTTGACAGAGAGAGACACACAGAGAGACGGAGAGAAGAAGGAGGGGCCAGAGCAGTCTCCATAGTTGCACGTCATTAGCTTCCTACACAGTTTCATTCCACAGGTAGGAATGGGTGGGGCCACGCAGGGCAGGAACCTGTCAGGGTCCTCCCATATGGGAGGCATGCCCCCACAAGCTGGGACTGAATTCCCACGTAGGAGGCTAGCCCCAGTGAGAACTGAACTGGGGGCACACCCCAGCTCAGCATGTGGGTCCACATGGGCCGGGGCCGGGACTTGATCCTTGAACCCCGGGGCTACAGGACAAGCACTCAAACCACTGATCAATCCTGGCTTCCCCTAAGTCGTATTAATCTTAACAAACACATTAAATAGTTTCCCAAACAACAGTAGTTGTTCTTTTTGTCAGTGGTTGGGTTTTTCGCTGTTGAATCTTTTTATTTTCCCTCTTTGCAACTGATCATATTCAACTGATACTCGGAAAATCCAACATGATTCCTTCTATATGGCAATCATTTGTAAAAATAGACTCTAATCACTAGAAAATTATTTTGAGATTTAATTTTCAGTTATTCAACTTACCAATATTAAAACCAGGGATAAGTATAAATACATTAAAACCAATCCATCTGCACAAGAGCCCACACTCATGAAAATGGAAAAATAAAAGCCTGGGTAGCAATATTTATACCAGCCAAAATAGAATTTAAAACAAGGGCTATGACAAGAATCAAAGAAGGACCTAGTAATTGCACTTCTGGAATTTATCCAAAGAAACCCAAAATGCTATTTTGAGGGGGTGTGTGTATCCATATGTTCACTGCAGCAGTGCTTAGAATGGCCAAGCGGCGGAAGGGGCCTGGATGTTCATCACCTGGGTGTGCGTTAATGCATGAATGGATAAAGAGGTGGTACATACATACAATGGAATATTGCTCAGCCGTGGAAGGGAATGGGTTCTTGCCATCCGCAGTGGTACAGATGGACCTGGAGGGCATTGTGCCAAGTAAAGTATCAGACAAAGAAAGACAGACGCAATGTGACTTCACTTATAAGGAGAATCTAAAGAACAAAATGAGCAAACGAACAAAACAGAAGCAAACTCCAGAAACAAACTCACAGATACAGGGAATGAACACTTTGATGGTTGCCTAATGGGAGTGGGGTTGAAGGTGGGTGAAAAACAGGAAGGGAATAAAAATTACAAACTGGTTGTGACAAAGCAGTTGTGGGATGTAAGGTACAGCATAAAGAATATAGTCAATAATATTATAATAAATATGTATGGTGTTGGAAGGATACTAGATTTGAGGTGATAGAAGGGAGGGGTGTTGTGGGCAGGGTGAAAAAGTGAAGGAATTAAAAAGTACAAATTAGTAGTTACAAAATAGTCATAGGGATGGAAAGTAAAGAACAGGGAACAGGGTCATTAATATTGTAATAACTATGTGTAGGCACTAGACTAGTCAGACGGATCATTTTTTACATTATATAAATGTCTAACCACTTTGCTGTACATCTGAAATTAATATAATATTGAATGTCAACTGTAATGGAAAAATTAAAAACACAGGGGAAGAAGAAGGAGGAAAGAGGTTCAAATATCCAGGTATAAAACAAGCCAATGTTGGGGATGTAACGTACAGCATGGGGAATGCAGTCAGTAATGTTGTGATAGTGTGGTATGAAGCTAGGTGGTTGGCTAGATTCATTGTGGTGGTCTCTTCTTTAGGTATGCAAATGTTGAGTAACTATTGTGTATACCTGAAACTAATATAATAGTGGATGTTAGCTACATTTCAATAAAAAATCTTTAAAATAAAATAAATAAAATTGGTGGATCAATGATTTAGACCAGGCATCTCTAACCTGTGGGCCAGGATGGCTTTGAATGTCACCCAACACGAATTCTTAAAGCATTAGATTTTTTTTTTTTTTTTAGCTCATCAGCTATTATTAGTGTTAATGTATTTTATGTGTGGTCCAAGAAAATTCTTCTTCCATGTGGCCCAGGGAAGCCAAAAGTTTGGAAACTGCTGATTTAGACCAATATGCAAAGAAAATGGCCATTCTTTATCAGGATTTGTTAAGCATTATCTTGAATTTTGGATATCACAATGTTTTCAGAAATATACTCCGCTCATAATATATGTTGGTTCTATGTCTGTGTGTGTTTTCAAAAAGAGATTTTATTTACTATTGAAAAGCAACATGAGCATTTTAGTGTTCTTTTCACAGTACTGACTTACCAAACTCTCCACTAGACAGAAAAGAAAAATGGTTAATATTATATATATCAGCCAAACATTCTAATAGACATTGTGCTTCATGGTGTAATGATATTTTCACTAGAAAATATATGATTCGTTTCTAAAGCTTGAAGGTTAACAGCATCTAGCGCTTGCCAAGATATGGAAAAATATAGGCTTTTCGCTGGTGATAAGCATCTATACTCAATGTGCGTTTAGGCTGTTTTCATGTGTTGGAAATAGAAGATTGGGGAAGATTAAAGTCCTTGTAAAACCCAGCGCTTTTTGCCTCTACCTACAGCAAGTAGTCTGAAAAGCATTTAAGAAGACACGTGGCTTGTGAGAAAACAGATGTAATTTCACTCTTCACCTTGAGTATTTTACCTGTGTATGGTTGAC
Source organism: Craseonycteris thonglongyai (assembly GCA_004027555.1). NCBI lineage: Eukaryota > Metazoa > Chordata > Mammalia > Chiroptera > Craseonycteridae > Craseonycteris > Craseonycteris thonglongyai. The sequence continues at coordinate 10,955 of PVKE010011649.1, forward strand.
TGCGTATGTCATAGTTTATAAATGCTACACCTCACACTAAGTTAAACAAGGAAATTGGCTGCTGCTGTATTTAAAAAGAGATTTGTGGCTGCTTAGCCCTGAGTCATGGGAAGAGTCTTCAAGCTATCTGTATTCTGTTTGTCCTACATGACATGAGCAGGAATCTGTATATCCTGAGAAGAGAATCTTACGGTAGACTTAAAGACTGAAACTGGCAAGATTTCTTTAATACCTACCAGGCAGTATGAGGCAGTAGTTAAGTGCATGAACTTCAGTATCGCTAATGCTTTGTTTTCAGCCATAACTTTGTCAGTTATAATTGTGTGACAATGAAGATTACTTCTCTGTGCTTTAGTTTCCTTATCTATGAAATGGGGATAATAATAATGCTACCTCACAGGGATCTTGTCAGTGTTAGGAGGACGGGGGCCTGGCACTGAGTAAACTTATAGCCAATGGTACCATGGTTATTAGTGCTGTTCAGTTCCAATCATCATATTGCCAAACACTTCTGTTGAGAGGGACATTAGACTCCTTCAAGTAACAAGTGAGGAGAGTAAGATTCAGGGAGGGAGGATCCACGCCCCAGCTCCACAGCAAGTCGTATTCTCACCTCCCACAAGTCCCTTTTAGCACTCAAGTGTTTTTCTCCGCAAATAGTTAGAAGGAAATGAATCTTTACCTTCCCATGTACTCTGATCACCCCTCTCCAAGAAGCAGAAGGCTACAGCCCACAAAAAGCACTTTTTCTTTTTCAGTTCCAATTTGTTTTCTTTTTGCACAGAGAACCAAATTTGTGATGGAGTGTGAGCTAATACCAGGCTTTGGGGCTATCATTTGTTTGTTTTTAAACATGTATCGCAGGATATGTCTACAGAACAGAGTCTGCTCAACAAAGGCCAAATTGACCCATTGGTAATTTTTATGGCAAATGTCTCATTTTTCACCTTCCTCCAGACTCCAGGAAATATGTTTTAATCACATGTGCATGTTCGGCCACACCAGGGGCCCAGAGAAGCTGCGGTCTTCATGGCTTTGGCTGAGAGCTGCCACCGCTATCCAGAGACCTGCCTCCAGCTTCCTGGAGGGCATTCACTCCCTGCTTTGAATGCATTGGCCTCATGTGTACAACAGCTTGAAAACATGACAGAAGCGCCCTGCCAGAAAGGTGTCCCAAAGACATGTTCCAGCTTTAGATGACAGTGACAAGAGACCCGGAAGCCCCATGGAGACAACCACCTGCAAAATTCTACTTCTTCAGTGGGGTCAAAGTTCAGTCCCTCCTGCCTTCCGCTGGCCGGTCATATTGCAAAATTACAACTTGACCCGTTCCAAGAACAGAAGTCAGAAGCCGTTTCAACTGCTCGGTGTGATAAAGTGCTATGAACTAATATACTGAAAGGCCAAACTTTACCTATGCCAAAGGTGGCAGTTCTGCCTACCACAGTGATTCTTTGAGGGGTGATTTTACTGTCTTGGGAATATTTGCTAATCCCAGAGATGTTTTAGAAGACAGAGATTCTGCTAAATGTCATACAATGCACAGGACAGCCCTCTACAACAAAGAATTATCTGGCTCAAAATATCTATACAGGTAGTGGTATATATGAGTATGAGTAAATATGGCATGCAAATATTTTAGAAGCACAATTGTCCTTTTTTTTTGCATTGTAAACCGACATAAACTGTACTCCAGGGTCTTGTTTTAAAAGATTAATTCTACACATAGACAATGAACTGTAGAATTGTATACCTGGAATCTATGTAATTTTTACCAACCAATATCACCCCAATAATATTAACAATAAAAAAGATTAATTCTAAACTGTCTTACTGAGAAGAAAAGAGAAAGAAAAGCCATAGTCTATGAGAAAATATTTGAAAATTAGATATCTAATAAAGGATTTATACCCAGAATATTAAAAACTCTCAAAACTGAACATCGTGAGCAAACTTGAAAAGAAACTTCACCAAAGATATACAAATGGAAATAAACACCTGTAAAGATGTTCAACATCATTTTTTATTTGAGCAATGCAAATTTAAACCACATGTCTTATCACTATACACCTACTAAAATGGTTAAAACTTTTCTAAAAATTAGCATACAAAGTGTTGAGGATGTGAAAGAACTTGAACTCTTATACACTGTTTGTGGGAAAGTAAAATAGTACAACTACTTTGGAAATAGTCTGACAGTTTGTTAAAAACTCAAACATACACCTCCTCTGTGACCCTGACATTTCATTCCTAGATATTTTCCAGAAAAGGAATAAAAGTATATGTCCATACAAAGATATTTACATGAATATACCTGTTTATTTTGTAATAGCCAAACCTGCAAACAATTCACATGCTCATTATCATGTGAATGGATAAACAAATTGTGGTATATTCATACAATGGAATACTCTCAACAGTGAAGAGGAATGAACTCTTTACCTGTGTAACATCATGTGTAAATCTCAAAATAATTAAGCTAAGAAAGAAGACAAACATAAGCTCATACTGGACAATTCCATTTTTATAAAGTTCTAGAAAATGCCAACTAATCTATAGTGACAAAAAGCAGCTGAGTGATTTCTGGGGAAGAGAAGGAGTTTTGAAGGGGTAACAAGGAAATTCTGGGGGCCATGGATATGTTTCTGATCTTGATTTTAGTAATAAGCTCATGGGTGTGCTTGTGTGTGTATATGAAAACTGATTGAACTGTATACTTTTGATATGTATAGTTTGATGTATGCTACTTATCTTTCTACAAAAAATCTGTACTTGCTAACTATTAGGTATAACTATTATACACACACATATGTATTTAATGTAACATGTAGTTAAGTATAACTATTATATACACACATATGTATTTAAGGCAACATATAGTTTGTCTATTTATGATGTGTGGGAAAAGCCTCTTTTGTTTTTTGCCTTTAGTTCCTTAAGAGAAGAAACATTTTGGAGTCAAAATTTTCATAGGACAAACTTCAGGGTCTCTTGTAATGTTATTGGCAAAGATTGTTGATACACATTTTTTGGATTTGACTTGACCTCTTGCTGAAATCTGTTGAAATCTGAGGACAAATGCAAACTTCAGACATTTCTTTTTTTATTGACTTCAATCAGATAGCAAGTGCTGCAGGAAGAGTAGTGACAGAGTTTCATGATTTGCTAACAGGAGTGGAAATCGAAGACAGAAAACACCTGTGTGCACTTGTGGGCTTGTCCCCTCTCACCTCATGATGCCTCTATAGCATTGTATTTACTAAAGTAAAAGGTGTTCGTTCTCCATGAAAAATGTTATAAAACACCCTTATGGACTGAGAGCATTTTCAACATAATTAGAAGGGTCACGTCAATATTCAGTAGATTGGATAAAAACTCTAGGGTTGCAAAATTTGAAAATATGATCAAGTAAAAATATACATAAGACTTGTGCAATTTTACTAGTACCAATGACACACACACACACGCACACACACATATACATATATATATATAAATTATTTATTTATTTATTTATTTATTACTATGCATTATATATATTACCTAATACCACTGAAGTCAAAGAACTGCTGTCTTTAAAGTTATCAAGACCCAGGCCAGCAAGAACCTGGCTAAGGACTGAAGCTGTCCATGCCAATCACAGATGCTTAGGTCACTGTGATTTATTTTCGCTCTGAATAGTAGTCAGTAAAGACAGGTGCAGTTTCTGTTTTTCTGTTTGGACTCTCTTCTGGGACACTTCTTCAGGGCCCAGTGTAGGATGAGATAAGAGAGATGGCTAGGGCTGACACTTTAAGGAAGCTCTCTCTCCAGTTCATGCAAATGCAGAATCAGCATATGAAACATTACAAGAACCTTGCAGGAACTAAGTGAGCACCTCCTTAAATTTTGTGTCCTAGGCGATACAGGCCTATATTCATATTCATTCCTGATCACTTGACTCAGCTCCTGATCCTTCTCTTCAGTTCAAGGATCCATTCACTTATGCATGTATCATGTATTTATTCAGCAAATATCTGTATCTATCTACCTAATTATCTATCTATCTATCTATCCATCATCTATCTATCTATCTATCTATCTATCTATCTATCTATCTATCATCATCTATCCATCATCCATCTTCTATTAAACAACCAGTGTGATTTAAAATTTTACAGTTTAAATTTGTGTCACATGTCCTCTTTATACCTGTAATGTCATTTTATTTATAATGTCATTTTAAGATAATGAGAAAATATCTTTGAAGAATTCTCAAAGTACCATAAAATGTCTATAGTGAAGAATTCAGACAAAAATACAATTAAGTATATAGATTAATCAAATAATTATAAAAAGTGCTAACTATTAAGTGATTAATGCTGAGATAGAAAGGTAGGGATGGGATCTAGTTTAGTTAGTGCGATCATAAAAGACTTTTCTGAGAATAAGTATAAGAAGAGACATTTAAGTGGAGAATTGAAGGTTGAAATGATAAAAAACTATGAAAAGGTAGACAAGAACGTCTAGAAAGAAAGACATATATATTTAATTGCACAGAAGTAAGCATGATGTAGGTAAGTTTGATGGGATTAGAGTTTGGAGGGAGGGGCAGATCATGAAGGACTATGAAGACCATTGTCCGATCTTCTGGTTTGATTTCAGATGCAAAGGAAACTTACAGACAGGCTCTAAGCCAGAGTGTGGCGTTAAGCAGTTTATTTTTCAAACAGGATTAGTTCTTTTGCCCATTGTCTGGTTAGTGACTCATATTGCCTAAACTTATTCCTACGAATTTTATAAGCACTTTGGTTCCCACACCCCGATGGCAATTTCTCTGCTTGGTTACTTCTGTTAGAATATCTTCTGCAGCAGGGTTTCCTGTATGAGCCAGTTTGGAGATTCACACAGGCCTATGTTAGGAGCCAGGGTCCCCCAGCTATTCACGGGCTGACAGCCTAAGGAAAGAAAACCTGAAGGGATGTGGTCTAGGGTTAATGATTCAGATTAGAAACAGACAATGGGTAACGTTGGGTCTCGAAGAGGTTAGAACGATTCCTGTTCACTGGGCCAACCCCATGCCCTATGTTGGAAACCCTGGGGTGAGTGTAGCAGCATGAGCTGAATGAACTGTTTAAACGTTAAGCAAGTTTGTCCAACCCATGGCCCGCAGGCTGCATGCGGCCCAGGATGGTTTTGAATGCAGCCCAACACAAGTTTGTAATCTTTCTTAAAATGTTATGAGATATTTTTGCCACTTTTTTTTTTTTGCTCATCAGCTCATTAGTGTTAGTGTATTTTCTGTGTTGCCCAAGACAATTCTTCTTCCAGTGTGGCCCAGGGAAGCCAAAAGGTTGGACACCCCTGGTTTAAAGAGAGTTCTCTGTGTAACATGAAGGCAGGACAGTGCAGGCCCCCTCAGGACCGGTGACAAAATGTGCAGAGCTTAGAGGCAAAAGCGGATCTAGGTTCTGTGATGCTGGACACTTACACAATAGAAGAATACTACATCAAGAAAATGAACACAAATTATCAGTGCGAAATAAGGAAAAAGTAAATATCTATGAGAAAAAGAACTACAGTAAGTTACAACATGTAAAAAGCTGACAGACACATAAACTTTACCAAAGAGCTACAAAAAATAGTATTTTGTGAACTGACTCCTATATGATTGTTCTTTCTCTACATTTCTTGACTACATAACTCTTTGATCACCACCTATTTATAGGACATAATTTTTGTAATTTTTATAGAGAAAATAGAAAAATAGGCTCTGCAATTATGTCAGATTAAAATTTCCTATTTATTGTTAATAGTATTCATAAAATATGCAACTCCACTTACAAACACACTAGCTCTTGGTAGAATTTGAGGGAGATTATACCCTTAACGACACAGAATAAATTCTAATATTTGTGATTTAAAACAAGACAAATAACATATGGTACATTTATAATTATCTATGCTACATCATCAGACGTGTTTTTAAAGATTTACTTTTATTGTTTTTGACAGAGAGAGAGAGAAAAACAGAGAGAGACGGGGGATTGGGGGGTGGGGGGCAGAGCAGTCTCCACAGTTGTACGTCATTAGTTTTCTATATAGTTTCACTCCACAGGTGAGCTCAGAGCTGATCAGTGCAGGAACTGGGCTGGGGGCCTCTCACATGGGAGGTACACTCAGAGTGGGAACTGAACTGGGGGCCTCCCATATGGGAAGCTCGCCTCTGCTAAGGGCACACCCCAGTTCAGCATATGGGTTCTCATGGGCTGGGGCCGGGATATGATCCTCAAACCCAGGGGTTGCATGATGAACTCTCAACCTACTGAGCCACCCTGGCAAACCCATCAGACATGTTTTTGACAGAAGAGAACTTCCATTTTCTTTAGGCTTTGTTGAAAAAAATAAAAAAAGAATCCTTTGCTTGCAATTTTACACAACTTAAAAATAGTCAAGTTTTCCAGAATTAGATCTTGGCTCCTACATTTCAAAATTGTTTCTTCCGCTCCTCTGACCATATCATTCTAGTTCTGGATGCCAGAGGACCCATTAATAACACATTAAGTCATCTAGCCTTAAAGTTACATGACAATGCTGGGTCAGTCAGGACAGGGGACAGTAGAAGTATTTCTAGAAGTGATTCTATACTGTGTAGCTAGAAATATATTAATTATAACAGAAGTCTGGGTGGCTAGAAATATACCGGTATTAATTATAACACAAAAGTAACTACAAAAATAGAACACATTTATTCTACTAAATACAAACTAAAGAGTCCTTCAATTTATAAATGCTCCATTAGCTGGATCTCCCAAATACCCTCAGCCATTCCAATACCACTAGGCACAGGGATATATATATATATATATATATATATATATATATATATATATATGTATGTGTATGTATACGCATACATATACACACACACACATACATACATACACACACATACATATATACACACACACACACACATACATACACATAATGACAGGAACAGAAGAAAGAGAAAGCAGTTTAAATATGCTGCTAATATAAAATATGGAATCATCTGAACACATTGCTATGACTTATTAGTGACCTAAAAGAATACATTTCCTTCTTTTTTTGCATAAAAGAGATAATTTTTTTCAGCCCTAGGAAGCTTTACGAAGGCAAAATATTTTGAAATCTCCAAGATGTCACAACCTTGGGAGTATTAAGAAATAGTATTCTTGATACAGTTAGCAGCATTTCTCAGAAGTCAAAAGCAACAAAGAGTGTGTTGGACCACCTTAAAGTGGTAACTTCATTGGCAGGGTACCTTAGTGTGGATGGCAGGGTGGGGAAAACTGGCGGATACCACAGAAGTGCATGAGTCATGGCAAGATTGTAAGCAGGGATGAGAATCACGCCCAGGGCTTTCCCAGAATTTACTGGGAAGTAGGCCATTGTCGCAAAGTATAAAATATATTTCTATGAATGTCACTAAATTTATGTGGGAATTTGGGTAATGCTTACTTTATTTCCAAATCCCAGAACCAATCTACACTATGTACCAAAGAGATGTAGATAATGACCAGTGTTCACAACCTCACATCATTGAAGTTATGCTGTGACCCAGATGCTGTGCTCTGGATCCAATCATCTTCTAAGAGGCAACTAGGCACCTGTCCAATGTTGGCCTTGGCCTACTATCAAACTAAGACCCAAACAAAGAACATGTACTTGTAGTCCTACATATGACCCAATACTCGTTCTCAGGCAGCAAACTCCCAAGAACCATGCTTAACAAGTTTTGTAGGTGTCGTGCCCAAGAAGAAATAGTGCAGTGAAATGGGTCCCATTTGAATCTCCTGGGAAAATACTAGGGACAGCCAATATCCAGAGTGACCTCTCTTGCCTCCCTTCACATTCCCCACCAATAAAACATGGTTCTGGTGCACCCTTGGTCCCTAAATATGCAACTTATTTCATACCTTGAAAAGGATTCTTAAAACATTAGGTTCTGCCAACCCAACCTGAATCTTCCTATGATTATGTACCAACCCCTCCATTCCAATCCGAGCCATATGTCATAGACTCGTAGACTAGCCTCCTTGCCTTTAGCAACTTGCCATGTTATTGGGCTAAAAATCAACTGGTGCCTTATAGATACACAGAGGATAACACTTCTTGCCCCCAAAATACTCACAGAGGATGAGGAAGCAAGTAAGGGTAAATGTTTTTGTCTTTGGACAGCATTTTGTCCCCATATTTCTTTTCCAACCAGGCAGTCTTAGTTGAGCATATATTATGGGCCAGTCACTTTACCTATATCATGTTATATGATTGTCAAGACAACCCTGCTAAGTAAGAATTATTATTATACCTATTTCAAAAATGCCCAAAACTAATGATCAATGATATTAAGAAGAAAATATAATTACCAAGCAGGTTAGTAATCATAGAGCTGAGATTCTAACTCAGATCTGCTGCCTTGGAAAAAAAAATGAACCCTCTGGACTTTTCCTCAGAGGGAATTCAATCCTGTATAGTATTGGGACTGTTGTTTTGTTTTGCTTTGTTTTGTTTTTTATATCGGCCAAGGGCATGAAAAACATTTTAGAGAAACTTAACTGGAAAGCAAGTATATAATATATAATTTCCTGCCTCCTAGTCGTAGCTCCCTACATTCTCGTTTCTTTAAAGAAGACTTTCAGAAACAGAAGAGACGTGAAATAATGAAGTTCTACAGAAATATATAGTTGTAACATACCATTTATTTCTAAGGACTTACTGGGTTTTCTGTGTGCTTTAAAAATACTTCTCATAACAACCCTATGAAATAAATGTGCTCCATCACACTGAAGAAAGAACTGAGGTTATGAAAGTTTAAGGGGCTTGTGCAAGGTAGCTAGAAAGAGGTTGTGAATGTGAATTAACACCTGTTTGACCCAAAAATTCACTCTCTGAACTATTACACTAAACTGTCTCACATTTGTTAAAATAAGTTAGGAGTACCTTCCATAGTTATTATTTTATGTCAACTTAGACGTCAAAACATTTCTTTATTCACTTCCCAAGCACTGCCTGGTGTGGTATAGTCTGAGTATGGTTTAGAGCCAGATTGGCTGAGTTTAACTCCCAGGTACACACCGTAGTAAATGCATCAACTTAGGCAGCTTAATGACCCTTTCTGCTTCAGGTTCATCACTGGCAAAATGGACATTATACTGGTGCCTAAATTATGAGTTTTTTAAAGATTTATTCCATTTTTTTTTTTGACACAGAGTGAGACAGAGAGAGAGAGAAGTGGGAGAACCCAGAGCAGTCTGCAGAGCTGTATGCCATCCGTCCTTTGACATGGTTTTGTTCCACCTAGGTGGGCGGGGGCTGCGCAGGGTGGGAACCATGCCACCCCCCTGCCCCCCAGGAGCTGGGGCCGAACTGGGGGTTTCCCACAAGGGAAGCACACCACAGTTCAGTGTATGTGTCGCTGGGGCTTAGACTTGAACCTCTGATGCAGGGGCTGCAAAGCAAGTGCTCAACCTGCTGAGCCATCCTGGCTCCCCCTATCATAAGTTACTGTAAGGATTAAATGAGTTAAGATATGAAAAACACTCAGAAGAACATACAATGAGTAGTGCACATAGTACTATTAAATGCTTGCATAAAAGAACATAAGGACTGACCACTTAACATTCGTCCTGACCTCTTCCTGGTACACCCTAGTGCAGCTGTGGTCTCAGCAATAGCTTCGTTCAGGTGTAGCCTGATGACACTTATTATAGCTCCACATACATTTCTCACTTTCTGTCCTGGGCTTTTCCTGACACTATGACGTGGCTCCTCCATCTGCAACTACCTGGCATCCTATCTGGATGTGCGAGTGACTTCTCTCTCTGTGTGGCAACCCTTAAGCAATGTGGAATGAGAACTGACAGATACACGCCTACATCTTCCATCTTTCAGGAGATCATTCAGAAGATCATTTAATATAGCCTTTTGTGTGTGTGTGTGTGAACATGTGTGTATGCATGCACCAGTGGGTGGGCTGGGGGGACGGGACACTTGGAGATGACAGTGAATTGAGCTCCCACGAATAAGTGAGTGATTTGAGCTTCTGTGACTTCATCCTGGAATACACATTTCTATGCCCACCCTATGAGAGTCCCTTATTCTTGGTGCTAACATGTTTCTTACTTCATTTCATGTATAACATGGTGCTAAGTAAAGCAGAACAGCACTGAAATAAAACTCTTTGGATCACATATCACACAGATGGGATCTTGTTTGCCTTGGCCTAATGTAACCGAAGTAAATTAAACCAATCCAACAAATAAAGTGTGATGCATGAGAATGCATCAGACATGAGCTCTAATTCCACGTCTATGTTTCATAAGTTCTATGACCCTAGGAAAGATACTAAACCACTTTAAGTCCCAACTATTTTATTGCAAAAAATGGGAGCTATTACTTGATAATTTCTACAATTTTTCCTAGAATATTAAAATTCTGATTCGCAATGCCTTCTGAGAATTACTAACACTGTACAAATTATTTGGAGCATGTAAATTCAAGATTATGAAACATTTTATAAGCTATCTTATTTGAAACAGATGTATTAAAACTTTTATACACAGATTTGCAAACAATTTAATTAAAAAAATTAAATACATTTATTACATTTAAAATGTAAAATAATCTAACCACTAATCACATGGTGAGCAGGCTAGAGTTTGAAGAGTCCTTTTTACAACAGTGTCCTTGTAATTTGATTCTCACAATACTCTTATAGTATTAATTCTATTAATAATTCTCACTTGGGGAATAAGAAAATAAACTTACAGAGGCTCTGCAGTTTCCTTTCAGCTGCATGGTAAATAACGAGTGGACACAGAGTTTTCCATTAAAGAACTTACCTTTCTAAAAACGAGTCCTTCACGAGAACCATACAAAATAAATAAAATCGAACATTGAAACTGAGAGATAAAAATGTTTAACTAGACAGACATGGGGTTGTCTTCTGGTTTTGCAGACATGCCCATTCTTCTTGTCTGTATAGTACAATCCTTGAGGGCACAGATAAGTGCCTTATGCAATGTTCTGTGTTCTCAGTCTGGACATACACACGGTACATTCTAAATCTAAATCACTAGACATATAAGTTGATGTGTGATAAACGGGAACTGAGAATTAGGAACAAGTTTATTTCCCCTAGGAGTCCTTCCTTGACTCTCCAGCCCAGGAAGGGCGACATGCTTATCTGCTCTAGTGTGACATTTATCACAGAATACTGGAATTTCTCTATGTGGCTATGTCTTCACAAGCTTATGAATTAGATGAAAGGTAACACCGAGTTTTAATGATCTCTTTGTCCTCTGCCCCTCACATGTGGTAGATACAAGACATGTGTCTTCGATCAACAAAAGAATAAAAGACAGAAATAATCTGGAAGAGAGAGAAAGCAATTTGGTAATTTGGGATTTATTAATATTGGGGTGTTATTTGAAGCTGGAGGGAGGAATGGAATAAAAACAATAAAAAAGAAAGAGACCCTTAGGGATGTTCACAGTTGGCAGGAGCATGCTGAGGAGGGATAACTGAGGAGTAGGAAGATCAACTGGAAGAATCAGAAAACACGCGTGTGGGCCTTTTCATTGTGATGCATTTATGCACCTCAGACAGCATTTCTTTTAGCATGGACACTTAGAGTACCGCCTTAAGTTGCTATTCAACTTTTATTTGGGTTTGCGTTGTCAGAGTTGCAACCTCAGAGAACCTAAAACAAGGGAGGCTCTGAAAACATGTACCTTGGGGTCTAGAATTTCTCATCCTTGCTGTGTGGGCTGGAGCAAACCAGCCTGAATGTGCCTCAACTTTGCACGGTGAAAGTGCTACCATCCCTCTCGGTGGGCTGTAGGCATCACTAATAAAACACGACGATAAAGCCCTCAGCAAATATGAAGTGCTATTGAAATGTGGAGTAATACACTGGACATCTTTGTTTTCCATCAGACACCTCCCAGGAGACCTTTCCTTCCTTCCAGAACATGTATGCTCAATGAAGTGTCCATCTGGCTAGTCGGCCTCTGCCAAGAGGGGAAAGGCAAATTATTGTAAGGTAAACAGCTGAGTGTGAGTGTGCAAAGGTGGTAAAAGTCTGGTAGGCTTGCCCAAATACAGGTTAAGGATCGGAATTAAGATGCCCTAGACTGTGCAGTGTACTTGCTATTTTCCCCAGAGGGAATGAAGAAAGGGAAAACTTCTGGCTACCTGGCCCCCTTTGCCTTCCCTCCAAAAACATTACACTTGGCTAATGGAGCTGTAACTTTGTTTTGATTTCCTGAGTGGTCTTGAGTTACCTAATATCTGGCTCACTTTCCTAGATGGCTGCTTCTTAGATCTCTCCAGTAAAATCATACTTAAACCATTTTCATTAGGAACTGAGTACTACATGATCATAAAGTACCTCATGAACTGCCTTGATTAGCCGAGATCAAAGGCTGAGCTTCATTAGGTTTGCTTTCTACCCCCTCCTACGTTGCCTTTGCCTTCAACTGCACTAACCTGCCTAAGCTGAGCTCTCCAAAGTTTGTACAATCTGGAAAAGATAACTTCTCCTGCGGAGTCTGGCTTTTCTTTGGAGCACATGGCTTGCAGGTTTTCTAGGGCCCGAGGCATAGTTAACACGCTGTCTCTTCCATCTACTCCATGGAGAGAAAGGGTCCCTACCCTGAAGGTAGCATGACTGTGGTTGCTTCTCTTTTGGCCCCTGGGGTCAAAAAGACTTGGATTAGCACCCTAGCCAAAGGTAATGGGCTATGAGCCTGGCTTTCCTCACCAAATAGTCATTCCAACCACACTCCAATGTCCTCTCTGTTAATAAAGCTGTCCTACTGGGGGGGAAGGAGTGCTCTTCATTCAAGCAGACCTGTGTTTCAATTAGAGCTCCTTCACCTCTGTGAGCTTCAAGCTTCTCACACGTAAATTGGGGATGTTAGTGGCATCTTCACAGAACTGTTGTTAAGGAGAAACGAGATGTGCTTAGAACACCTAATACAGTGTATAGCCCATTGAAGGCACTCAATGTCCCCTAACAATTCTAGAAAGAAGAAAGGCTACTGCAGAACTACGCCATACTAACTTCAAGTACTTTCTGGGAAGTGTTTCCATTTACTCAGCCTCGTCAGCCTTCAACTTTTTGGGGGGTGGGGCGGGGGTGGGGGGTGGATGGATATCCCAAGTGAGGAACAGAAGATGTTTCCTTGCATAAGCTGCTTGGAGCCAGGCAAACCTCAAAGCTTCCCACAAGTACACAGAAGAAGACATCTGCTCTTGTTCTCAGTGCAAGAGACAATGGAAAATCTGGCTTTCTACATTGTGAGGTTGAGTAATATGAACTAGAGACAAGGTCCAGTTTTTTTTACATATATATGACTGTATCTCCTATATATCCTCTATACATATACAGAGAGAGAGAGAATGAATAAGAAATTGGCTCATGGGAATTTCAAGGCTGAGAGAGCCAATAGAAAAGTTCTAGTCTATTTGAAGGTCTGAGAACGAGTAGAGCAAATGATATAAATTCCAGTCTGAGTCTGAGTCCAAAGGTATATCCCCAGCTTAAAGATGGTCAGCAGAGAGAGAATTCTTTTTTTTTTTTCTAAAGATTTATTCTTATTGTTTTTGACAGAGAGATACAGAGACAGAGACAGAGAGAAGGGGGAGGGCCCAGAACAGTCTCCATAGTTGCATATCATTGGTTTTTCCTAAGGTGACCAGATTTTAACATTGGTAAAGCGGGACACCATTGACTGGGGGAAGGGGGGGAGGAGGTTCTTGATTAAAAATTTGGTCCATCTCCCGCCGTTCCCTAGCTTGTCGTGCATTCTTTCCAAAAATCGGGACTTTTTAAAAACACTGAGGGATGCAGAACAAATTGTTAAAAATCAGAACTGTCCCTCCAAAAGCAGGACGTCTGGTCACCTTAGTTTTTCCACATAGTTTCATTCCACGGGTGGATACAGGGCTACACGGCGCAGGAACTGGGTCGAGGTCTCACCCTGGTGAGAACCAAACTGAGGGCACTCCCCAGTTCAGCATATGGGTCTGCATGGGCCGGGGCCCGGATTCAATCCTCGGTCCCCAGGGCTGCAAAGTGAACACTTAACCCACTGAGCCATCCCGGCTTCCCCTAGAATTCTTATTGAGCATGTTTTTGTTTGTTTGTTTATTTTGTATTCAGGCCTTCAGTGGATTGGATGAGGCCCATTCACACCAGGGAGGTTGATCTGTTTTACTCAGTCTGATTTGAATATTGATCTCATCCAGAAACACTCTCATAGACATACCCAAACAATGTGTAACCAAATATCTGGGCACTGTCTGGGCACAGAGCCCAGTCGAATTGACGTACAAAATTAACCATCACTGTAATCCTTTAAATAGCTGAGCTATACAATGATCACATTCATTCATATATTCATTCAGTCAGTGACTCAACAAATATTTTACTTTATCTCGTGCGGTAGGCATTATACCAAGCTGAATATTCAAAGATAGATAAATGTCATCTTGTCCTCAACATTACAAAATTCGATGGTCATCCTGATGCACAACTATTACCTATAATATAAAAATTGTTCCCAGAAAGCATTTTATGATCCTTAATAATTGAAACATTTAGTATTTTAGTAATATATAGATTGAAAATATATAGATCTGATACTTTGTAAACGGGAGCCGGGCTCAAGCTACGGTTTTATAGGTAAAGTCTAGAAGTCCAGAAATAAGAGCACTTAAATAAACTTTTAAGAGCTCTGGTTCTCTTCTCTGGAGTCTCCCAGAGGCTGTATCCCACAAGGTGTGAATCGTCAATCACATCCCCACTGGATATGCCTCTAGTTACCATCTGGGAAAGTGACAGTCGAAGGGGTGAGGGCAAGATTTTGCTTCTGTTTCTCCCCATGCATGTTTGATACAGTAGGAATGAGAGGTGACAACAGTAGAGAAAAGTTTAGTTTATTCTGTTCACCAATAAAATGAAAGCACCACCTCATGTACAGGGCATTAAACACCAAAGGCATGAGACAAATTGTGCATGAGAGTGACTTTTAAAAATCTAATGAAGGGATGGGAGAAAAATAGAGCAAGGAGTGGGGTATAACACTTAATGTGGCTTTTTTAGGAAATGAATTAGTTTCAGGAGTGGGGCACAGACTAAGAATTTGCTTTATGTGCCCATCAACTCATTCTAGCCCTTAGCCCTTGGGTTTTTTTGTGGGCGAGGGTGCAGGGGGAGGATGGAAAGGTGATACCATGTAGCTGTTAAGAACTTGGTCTCTGGATTCACAGATAAGAGTCAGAACCTAGTTTGGCACTTTAAGAGTTTTGATACTGTTGGGGAAGATGGTTAATTTCCCCAGGCTTATTGTTTCGCCTGTAGTATGGGAATGATGGTCATATCTAATTCTGAGAGATGATGCAAACACTACATGTGGTAATACCTGGAGGGTGACTGGATCAGAAGGAATGAATGCTTGATTGTCAGTCACATAGGTTATTTTGTGTAACCTTTACAGTAATGTGAGTAGCTACTGTTAGCTTCATCCAATGGACAAGAAATACGAAGCTCACAGATTTAAAAAATGTGAGTGGAAGTTCTGGGATTGAAATACACACTTGCCAGCTTTTTAATCTCAAGCTCTTTCTACCACTCCATGCAACCTGCATTTTGTCATGGGATCTCTCTTACTTGAGTTCCTTTCATTTCCCCATTAGTCTCAGCTCTCAGAAAGAAGACCAGGTCTAGACTTCCTTTGTCTCCCCCAAACGTCTAATTTATTGAAGGTGATTGGGTCACCAGTACTTGTTGATTGTTTTGTTCAATAAAAAAATTTCCTGCTATTTTCAGGATACAGACCCATATTTTAATAGATTTACACCTAAGTATTTCATTTTACTTAAAGCTATGGTAAATAATGCTTGTTTTTAATTTCAGCCTCACATGTTTATTTTGTTATATAAAATATGATTGATTTTTATGTAGTGATCTTGTATCTTATGACCTTGCTGAACTCAATTAGTTCTTGCAGAATTTTTTTTTTTTTTTTTGAGAGGGGTTGAATAGAGTATTCTGGATTCCTTGGAATTCTCTATATAGACAATGGTGGCATCCATAAATGGTCACAATTTTTTTCTCTCTTTTTCCAACTTCTATGCCTTTTCTTTGTCTTCCCTATTGCAGTAGCTAGAGCATCCAGTATTTTGTTGAGTAAGAAAAAAAATAGCAGATATCTATGCCCTGTTCTTAATCTTTGTGAAAAAGTATCCTAATCTCCCATTAAAACTGTTGTTAGCTGTAGGATTTTTGCAGGTTCTCTTTACAAAATTGAGAAAGTTTCCTGTAAGTCTCAGTTTGCTGAGAATTTTTATTATGAAATGTTGAATTCTGTCATTTCTGAATAAATTAACAAGATCATGTGTTAGCCCAGTGATCTGGTAATATACACGGGTATATTTGTGAATGTTGAATCAGCCTTCATACCTAGAACAAATCCCACTTGGTCACGGTGTATAACTTTTTTCATACATTGTTGTATTTAGTTTGTCATTGTTTTCAAGGTATTTTGTATCTAAGTTCATGAGATACTGATCTGTTTTACCATCTTTGTCTACTTTTGGCATCAAGGTAATATTAACCTTATTATAATAAATAAGACGAGATGTGTTCCTGCTATTAGTGATTGTATTTTCTCCTTTTCTCTTTTGTTGGTCTTGCTAGAGGTTTATTAATCTTATTATAATTTCTTAAGTACCAGATTTTTATTTTATTGACTTTTTCTATTGTTTTCCTGTTTTAATATCATTGAGTTCTGTTCTTTGCTTTCTTCTGTTTCTTTTGGGGGATTATTTTCTAGATTCTTAAGGTAAGAATAGATATTCTTTAGACATCGCCTATTTTCTGATGTAAGGATGTAGTGCTTTAAATTTCCTTCTCAGCACTGCTTTGTATCCCACATATTTTGAAATGTTCTACTTTTACTTTCATTCAACTCAATGTATATTATTTCTGTTAAGACTTTCTTCTTGATTTAGGAATTACTTAGCAGTGTGTTGTTTAAATTACAAGTCCATAGAGATTTTTCCTGTGGTCTTTCTGTTACTGATTCCTAGTTGACACTGTTATGGTCAGAGACTATGGTATGAATTGTTGAATTCTTTTAAATTTGTTCAGATTGGTTTTATAGTTTAAGATATTTCTTAAAAAGAAATATTCCTTGAAAGTCCCATGGAAGCTTACAAAAACAAACAAACAAACAAACTGTGTTCTGTTTTTGTTGAATTGAGTACTTTATGTATGCAAATCAGGTACTGTTTGCTAATTATTATAATGAACACCTTTTAAAAAAGATGAAGCTAAGACCTAGAAAAGATAAGCAATTTATCCAAGATGAAATAGCCAAGGAACAGAGGAATTGGGTCTTGAACCCAGTTCGATCTGATTCCGACGCCTGTGTTTTTCCTTATTATTTTAGTGTTTCTCAAACTTGAATAATGGACAAACTTCTTCTAAAAGAAACAAAAATCTGTTTAACACTGATGTTGCTTTAAATGATTTGTATTATAATGTTGCTAAAAATAGGCACAAATCTAAAACCTAGATATAACTCCTTAAGCCTAAACCATTTAATCTATAAAATTCAAACACATGCACTGATTAAACGTACACAAAAGATGCAACCCAGTAACATCCCATTTAGTTACATTTATTTAATGATGGATATTGTTGTTTACTTGAAACAAAAAACCCTCACACAGGAACATGGCCCTCACTGCTAAGGTTTAAGTTTTGTTTGTGTGGTCATCATGCCCATGCATCTGTCTGCTGTGAAATCGGTCATTTTTTCCACCTCTCTGCTCTGTTCCAACTACTACAAAACCATAACATGATGTCATTTGGCCCTCCCTTGGCAGAAATTCACCATTTACATAGAAATTCTGCCTCCATTTTTTTTTTTTTCACTTTTGCCCAGGATAGGACAGAACTAGTTGGGTACAACAAACTCAAAACAAAAACTACATGACACTAAAGAGATTTTGTACAGCAAAGGAAACCATCAACAAAATGAAGAAGCCTTATGGAGTTTGAGAAGATAATCATCAATAATAATAAGTTAAGGGATTAATGTCAAAAATATATAAAGAACTAATGCAACTTAACAGCAAAAAAACAAAAACAAAACAAAAAAAGAAAGAAAAACAAATAATCCAATTAAAAAATGGGCAGAGGAGAAGATGCTGGGATAGCTCAGCAAGTTGAGCACTTGCCTTACAACCACAAGGTCTGGGGATTGAATGCTGGCTCTGGCCCATGCAAACACATACGCTGAACTGCAGCACAACTGGCAACTTCTGGGATAGTGGCAAAGGTTCTTGCCTCCTATGCAGGAGGTCCCCTGTTAAGTTCCCACCCTGCGCAGCCCCATAGCCACCTGTGTAGAATAAAACCATGTCACAACTAATAATGGGCAACTATGGAGATTGCTATGGGCCCTCCTCCCTTCTCTCTCTCTCTTTCTCTCTCTTGCATACACACACACACACACACACACACACACACCTTCTCACAAACAATAAAATAAATCTTAAAAAAAAAATGGGCAGAGGATCTGAACAGACATTTCGCCAACAAGAACATAAAACAAGCCAATAGACATATGAAAAGATGCTCAACATCACAAATTATCAGAGAAATGCAAATTAAAACCACAATGAGATATCACCTCACCTCTCTCAGAATGACAATTTTAAATAAATCAATAAACAACAAGTATTGGCAAGGATGTGGAGAAAAAAGAGAATCTTCATGCACTGTTGGTGGGATTATGTAGCTGCTATGGAAAAGAGTATGGTGGTTTCTCAAAAATTAAAAATAGAATTACCAAATGATTTAGCAATCCCACTTCTGGGGATTTATCCAACGAAATCCAAAACACTAATTGGAAATAATATATGCATCCTTATGTTCATTGCAGTATTGTTTACAATAGCCAGAAGTGGAAGCAATGGAAGTGTCCATTGATACATGACTAGATAAAGAAAAATGGTATATATATATCGTGAAATATTACTTGGTCAAAAAAAGAATAAAATCTTACCATTGTGACAACATGGTTGGATCTAGAGGGTTATTATGCTAAGTGAAATAAGTTAGACAGAGAAAGACAGATATCACATGATTTCACTTAGATGTAGAATCTAAAAAGTAAAATAAATGAACAAACAAAACAAATATAAGCATGTAGATATACAGAACAAACTGATGGTGGCTAGATTTGGTCAGATTTGGGGAGAGGGGGGTTGGGGAGGCTGAGAGAAAGAAATGAAGGGATGAAAGAGTATAAATTGGCAGTTACAAATTAGTCATGGGGATGTAAATTACAGCATAGGGAATATAGTCAATACTATCATAATAACTATAACTATGAGTGGTGTCAAGTGGGTACTAAACTAGCCCTATTGGGGGGTCACTTTTTAAGTGATATAAGTGTCTGACCACTATGTTGTACACCTGAAACTAATATAATATTGAATATCAACTGTAACTGAAAAAATTTTTTTAATTAAACAAAAGAAAACAACATTGTTTAAGTCTTTGAATATGAGGGCAATTATTGGTTGTGAGGTTGCCAGTGGTCAAAAATGGTTAGATGATTAAAATTATGCTTATATACATATTTTTAGATTACTATTGATGTGAAATTCCCAAATTAAAAATTATGTTGGACTCTTGAGAATACGCTTAAAGCTCTCCGGAGAACCAAAGACCTTAGTTTAGAAAATTTGGATGGTTTAACTGCTTTCTCTTCCTGTCTTAAAGCTTCAGTTTATGTAATACATTATTTAAAAGAATGGTTTGAGTCATGTTAAAGTAGAGTTGGGTGGAAGGAGGTAAGAAGCAACACTGAATTACCTTTCCAAATTTTTGTACAAGAAAAATGACAAAGATATTCTTTCTGAATATATAGAATTCATGATATTGGAGGGGGTTGGATTTCATTTAAGGCTTACCTTGGTGGTTGAGAAAAACAGAGTCATTATTATGGTTGACTGTTATTTCACTTATTTTAAGGCAACAATCACTGACTAATGCTTATCTGGCATGGTATCACTTATAAAGGGCTTTCTCCAACTTGATTATCTTCCATCTTTAGCCACACCCAGATGAAGACATTTCTCAATGTAATCATCATAAATTGAGGAGTTGATATTTAAACCAGGTGTCCTAAATTCTAACTTCTCCATTTTATGCTATCCCAAGCCATCTTCCATGAAGAATAGTGCAACATCACTTTCTCCCGGACACAAATAGGAAGAAATGCATCTGATACCCAACATAGTTCCTACATTGCTCCACATTCAGAGACAAGGCAAACTGAACTCTCACACCCATCATTGCACAATGTTAAGCACATTAGATTTCATATCAATCACTTACTAGTTCCGTGACTGTGGGAAAGGTAGGCAGACTCTCCAAGCTGCAGTATCCTCATGTAGAAAATAAGAACGACAGTAGTGTTCTCATGAAGTTATTTTAAATATTAACTAACATACATATATTAAGGCTTGGCAAGATACCTGCATGTAGCACTAATAGTCAAATGCTTGCTCTTCAGATACTCTTTAAAGTGCTTTGTACATTAACTCATTTAATAATCCCCTGTAACAACCCTGTGAGTTAGGTGTCATTTTATTTGCACTTGACAGATGTGAGAACAATGGAACAGAGATTGAGTTCTCTAAGGTCACACAGTTGGTGAGTGATGAAGGAGGAATTTGAACCCTGACTGTGGACCCCAAATCTGTGTCCCAGAGTCTGAACTTATTGGAAGGCTCTATGTTACTTCTCCATTCTTGCTAGCTCATGGTCTTGTAACGTGATTCTCTTATTTAATCTACCACTTTGCCATCCCATCTGAAGTATTGAAATGCCACTCAAGTCTTTTATTCTGCTTACAGTCTTAGCTTAATCTAATCTATCATCCACATTGCAGCCAGCCAAGACAGTTAATATATTCATTCCTTTTCCTCATTAAAATCTATTTTTAAAGATTTATTTTTATTGTTTTTTGGACACCGAGAGAGAGAGAGACAGACAGACAGAGATAGAGAAGGTGAGGGCCCAGAACAGTCTCTATAGTTGTACGTTATTAGTTCTACATAGTTTCATTTCACAGGTGGGCACGGGGCTGCACAGGACAGGAACCGGGCAAGGGGCCTCCTGTGTGGGAGGCACATCCCCACGAGCCAGGGGGCCTCCCACATGGGAAGTATACCCAGATCGGGAGCCAGGAAGCATGCCCAGGGTAGGAGCACATGGGAGTCTCACCCCAGCAAGAACTGAACTAGGGACATACCCCAGTTCAGCACATGGGTCCACATGAGCCAGGGCCAGGATTTGATCCTCAGACCATGGGCCACAAGGCGAGCACTCAACCTGCTGAGCCATCCTGGCATCCCCCATTAAAATCTTTACAAAGTTAATTATCACCCTTAAAATATTGCCATGATTTGAACCCCACTTTTTTTTCAATCTCATCCCCTTCAACTTCTTTCCATATCTGACATTCTAGGAATCTAGACTATTTGTCATTTCCTGAATATACCATTCATTTTTTATTGTACTTTGAAGCATCTTTTTCTATTAATTTGACCATATTTTTATGAATGGCTCAATCCTTTACATCCTTTCAAACAAATTTCAAATATCCTTTATACAGAAAGTCTTTCCGGATAGTCTTAGTTGTACTTCCAAAATTCTAGGCACGATTATATTCACATTTACTAAGAGAGAAAGTATTTTGACTCTGAAAAGAAAAAAAAAACGGCACCCAAGGTTACCAGCAGCATCAATTACTATGCAGAACAGTGACATAGGGGGTCTTATATTAGAATTGCTTCAGGCAAAGAGTACCTAGCAACTAAACCAAACATCACCAGATTTCTTGCTAGAACAATAGCAGTTGTTGAGTGTCGTCAGCTCTGGTTGTGTTCATGTATCAAGACCTTTTTGTATAATATTTTGTGTTCAGCAAAACTCAACACATGTTTTCTCAAGGCCTCCCCGCCTCTTCTTTCTCCCTCCCAACCCCCACCCATTGAGATTAAGCTCAAGTTTGTAAGAAAAATCTGGCATCTAGAAATCTGATTTGTTCACATTTGACTCATCAAAAATATTTTGTAAGAGAGCTTAATGTCCAAGCAGCCTCTTGAGCCTCCTCTGTGGATCTTTAAGACATTTTTTC
This sequence comes from Craseonycteris thonglongyai, assembly GCA_004027555.1. NCBI lineage: Eukaryota > Metazoa > Chordata > Mammalia > Chiroptera > Craseonycteridae > Craseonycteris > Craseonycteris thonglongyai. Next base: position 33,208 of record PVKE010011649.1, read on the forward strand.
CTGAGTGCTGAGAGACCGTTTCTGGCCAAATCCAAGTAATGGGAACTTCAAGTGCCTGAAGACAGTTAGAAGGATCAGAATATACGCATGAACTTACTGGCATGTGTTCTTTTGTCCTAAAGTTATATATCCACTCATGAGGAAGGTTTTCAATTTCTACTTGAAGGTAAATTTCAGGAAGTGGGTAGTTGCACTACATGACCCAAGGAACCCTTCCTAAAATATTATATAGCTCTTTGGGTCCTAATAGGATGTCTTTGTCCTTGATATCACTAACATTTCAAAATCAGAAGGCACCACTTCCCAGACCACAACTAATCTGAGTTAAGGTTTTTTTTTTTTTTCAGAATGACCTTTGGCTTATTGCCAGCGAAGGTAGAGCAGGGTCCTTCCTGCCAAGCCACCTGGCTCCCTGCTTCCTGGCTATTCCAGGTAGCCAGGCCCGGTCTGTAGAAGAGCAAACAAGCCTCAAAAAAGATAATGCAATCCATGTGTCCCCGCAGAAATGTCTCTGTTTTTACTGCATGGCTGTAAGTCATTTATTCAAAGATTCCAAATTATATTTTAAAAGTTCAACAAATAGTTCATTGTACAACAGACTTGGGCACTTAATTAGAAACTGCAGTCCTTTTCTCATTTTATGTAATATAATAATGGCTCTTTTCTTCCATTATCCAAATATTGTAGCTAATTTATCTTGTACGACGACGTCTTATGCAGCACACTACAAAAGTAGTGTGACCATATACAAGTTAGACAATTATGGCTTCATGTGAGAAAAGGTTTTTTGAGAACACTTCCTTAATATTTCTTTTTGGCCACTTTCTCTAATTCCTACGAACCCACAGGATGTCCTAAGTTAAAAGCCTACCGCAAGGGCAGCAAAGCCCCTGTCTGGTGGCTAAGCCCTCCCGGAGGTGTACTTTTTGGAAAGTCACTTGAGTTCTCTACCATTGCAAGTCACTAGAGGAAAATCACTTTCCTGTTTGAGAGCCAGAGAACAAAAATTGAATTCAATCACTTCTTCGGAGGCGTTGACACCATGACATCCTGGTTTTATCATTCCTAAACCCCATTGCCCTCTTGCATGGCTCCATACCCTTAGAAGAAGAAAGATATGGCCCCAGATTCTCTGCCTTTAAATCTCCGGATGAGAACTCAAAACTCAGTTACCTAATGCCAAACAGCTGGATATGTGACTATATCCCGATGTTTCCCTTCTTTATTCCATTTTCAGCCAGATGTTTGGCATCACATAGACAACACCTAGTGTTGCTAAAAAGAGTTTCAAAAATATTATGACTCTTCAGATTGGAAGATGGGAAAACAAAGACCTGAAAACGGAGGAGTGAAGTCTACACAATCACAGAGGATTTAAATAAATTGAATATAAACTCATTCACAGAATCTCAGAATATTAAAAACATTCTTTGAAATTTGAGAGAAACTTCAAGCTACAAACAAAAGGACAACTGAGTTAAGAATAAACATATGGAACTTGTTATACCTGAGGCAGGGGATGGAGATACACATACTAACTCAAAAATATTTATATAAATATGTTCACAGATGATTGACAGTTATTAAAAGGAAACAAAAATATTTTGGATACATTACCAACTTTTTGACATTGGTGTCATGGAGGACAATTCTGCCTGTTAGCACACATTCCTTGGGGTAACTCTGTGTCCATACACTGGGTTGGTTGCAATCCAATCTGGCAATTGTTACTTGCGTAGTAGCTGCTTATCATTATTTGTTGGATAAATATTAATACGTATAGTGCTTTCAAGCACATAAACTCGTACATATGCATTCTCATTTTATCTTTATTATAATCCTTTGATATTGAATAGGAAGAAAATTTCTAAGAAAACTAAGATGGAGGTAGCCTAGAGAGAGAAGGGCCCTGGAAGAGTAATTATAATTCCGGGGTCTGGAGTCAGAACCGTCTAGAATCCTGGCTCTACAAACAACTGGCTTTACCACTTTAGAAACATCACTTAAAATCTCCAAACCTTAATTTCCTTGTAGGCAAAATAAAAATAATGAAAAGTCTATCTCCTAGGGTTTCTGTTTTAATGAGATATCCCACAAAAAAACATATTATCCAGTGCCTGGCTCATAGTAAATATTCAATAAATATAAGCTATTTTAGAGATGAGAAAATTTACTTGTGAAGATATTAAGTAGTCTAATTATCCTATAAAACATGGCTTGTTAATTGTAGTACTGAGGATCAAACAGCCTTCTTGAGATTCTGAACCCTATATTCTCTTCATGTGTGTGGCATATGCTATTGGGTCCAAAACAGAAGATTAGACTGAACTGTCAAAGAAGAAAAAAGCCTGGCATTTACTGTCTGAATAGTGCTTCCAAACAATGACAATACGAACTCGCTAACTCGTTAAGTATTGTATATTTTAAGTGGACTTTGCTTTATGATAAAAATATCCCATTCATTTTTGTTTGATGACAGTCAAACATATGTTTGAGTTTGTGAGCTCACAACAATAGCTGTGGCATTGTTTGCCATTCATTAAATAGATTCTATCTACAGTTTTAAGTGACAACAAATATTTGCATTTATATGAGATGTCTTATGGCTAGAAGAGGATTAGACACCATGATCTGAAGGAAACATTGCAGAAGTTGACCCTTAACATCCACTCCTCAAATAAGAACAAGTTCAGCATGATAATTAATTACTGTCCATTCCAAGGTGTCTTACACATTAAGCCAGTTAGTGTGTTTGGATTATAAAAGAAAAGATCCTCACAGCACTCTTTTCAGAAAAATATAATCACTGAAAAATATTTAATCTACAACATGATTATTTGTAATTAAGGGTAGAATGTGTTTAGCTTCAGCCAAGAAAATGCTTAAGAACAGTTGAAATATTGCCAGTTCTAAAACCGATGCTACAACTACCAGACAAAGATTGAGGGAAGAATCCACGCTGACAAATTGTTAGATGAGGTATCAGAAGATTCAGGTTCTAATATTAGCTTTACTACAGGGTAGCTGAGAACTAGGGTTGGTCATATCACCTCTCTGGACTTTGTTAATTGATTAAGGAAGCTGGGTCTGATGATCTTTGACTTATTTTCATAAGAAATGAAGCCCCCTAGTTCAATTTCTTTCAATATTATTGCTCATCTCTAATAATAGATCCATAATAAAGTAGCACCTCCAATGACACAGTTTACATAGAATAAGAAGTTATTTGCAATTCAATAAAAAGAATTTCCCTTCTTGGGAGGATTTTAATTACTGTCAGGAGATGACTATGATATAATAGAAGTAGCTTAGGAAGAGTAGGACCAGCTTAGGAATCAGACAGACCTGGTTCAAATTCCAGTTTTGAACTTTCTAGATATATGAACCTAAACAATGAACTTACCTCTAAGTGTTTCCTCATTTGTAAAAGGTGAATGTAAATGCATACTTTAATGACCCAGTCTGCCCTGATTGGGCAGCCTTTGCCAGAATCTTTCCCTAACCCATCCTTCTCCAAACGATCTCCTCCATGCTGTCATGAAGACTTCCTTCCTGGACCTTCTTCTAGGTCACAGCTCCTCTCTCTGGGGGAGACTAAAAGAGTTCTGGTTTTGTTACTAGTATGTCGAAATGTAAGGAGGCTTGTTGAAAAAACAGCACGGTAGATGATAAACTCAGAAAGTATAATTTCCATTCGTAGCATCCCATCTTTAGGAGTTAAAACATAATTTTAATTGTAAAATGAAAGCAATAAGACACGGAAACCTGAATGTCCTTCTACTGTTTCAAAATCAAGCAGGATATTTAATTTATAGGGGGTTGAAGAAAGTATTCATCTTCTTCTGTGAATAGCCGTTTAGCTCATGTCCCCTTCTCTTCTATGCAGTTTGTTAGTTCTGTGAGACTGCTTGATCTCTGTGGAAGTCACTCCCTCCTCCTCTTTCTCCTTCCCTTCCTCACTTTTCCCTTCCCTCGCTCCCTCCCTCCCCCTTGCTCCCTGCCTCTTCTTCCTTTCTTTCCACTCTCTCTCCCTCCTTACTTTCTCATTCTCCCCCTCTGTCTCTCTTCAATTGCAGTTTGAACTTTCAAAAGGCAGATCGAATATTTGGTTCCTTGTTTTGTGTCTTGTCACTTAGCACAGACTCTGCCACATGGTAAGTGTTTAATTGTTGTCTGCTCATTTGATCATTGTAAATAAACTTCTTGCACTGGTCTGGACCAGAGCATTTTCCATCAGAAGTACTTCCTGAACAGCACATGGAGGGTGGGGAAATGAGACCAGAGTAAGTAATCTAACCTCCAAGGTTGTGAGGCCCCATGACACACCCACAATGCAACAGTCCAAATATGAATTCAGTCCTGGGCCTATTTTTCTTTTCTTTGTTGGCTGCAAAACTGACCTTGAGTCATAGACCAGAATGTGATACAAATAAAACAACTTTTTTGGTTTTTCATCTCTTTTATTATTGTATTTTATCTTAAAGTTCGGATGCCTTATCCATGGATCACTGGAAAAACTCATAATAAACTAAAATAAATATATAAATACATACATAAGTAATGCTTTAAAAAATAAAACACTCTGGGGTCTTAGCAAACCTTTCTAAGTACTTCAGTGAAATCCACATCTGACATCCATACTCTCACCCTAGATTTATATTGTACAGAAGTGACAAAGGACATTATTTAGGTTAGACAGAGCATTTCAGTATAAATGGCCTAAGGAAAAATCAAGATACTTCATAATATTTTAACAGAATAAAATTTTACAAAGAAGATATGCATAGAGATTTTGCAAAATTATGTATGTATATATATATATCCCTATACTACTCAGTAGTAGAAGTCAAAAATATATTACCAATAAGAATTATAAAACTATAATAACATATTGACATGTTCTCAGACATTGTCCTCAGGTTTGTGTGTTACCTTATCTAATTCTCAAATAAATTTATGAGATAGTAAATTGAATCCTAAAGACATTAAATGAATCGTCAAAGCTGTGCACATATTAAGTAGCAGTGCCAGTATTGAAACCCAGGATGTGTAACTTCAGATCCCCTAGTCGTAATTACTGCAATACAGTTAGTAAATACAATAATGTTTTACGTAATTATTTAAAAATCAAGAGGCAATTTAGAAAATTCACTATATACATGAGTCATAGGTACTTTAACATCTTTTTACTCATCAAACTGGATGCACATTAAAACAGAGGCCTTCTCTTCTTTCTTACATAAATTTGCCAGGGAATGGTGGTCAAAGGCTGAAGTCACCTTGATTTTCATTCTTGGGCAAAAACAGCCTTGCTGGCCAATACTGTCCCCTGTGCTCAGTCACCTGGGCTTCTCCTCACTCTCACTTCCAAACTTGTCCCATAAAAGTAATTCACTTCAGCTAATATCTAGGGCCAGATAAAGACTCCAATTTAGAAAACCCAAACACCATAAGATTATGATACACAATAAGATAAAAACAATGAGAAACTGGTAACCTGAAATTCATAGATAGATTAAAAAATAGCTTTATTGCAAAGCTTTTCTACCTAAAACTTCTAGGATTAGTTCATTGTAGCAGCTCTTATCATTTGAAGGTGGCACCTACCTCTGGTTCCCAAAGCAGTATCCTCAAATATGAGACATGGAGTGTACACTTGGTGAGTGCTTAAGTCCTTTCACTGTGTTAAAGGAAGTATAGACTGTCTACTGGTGTATATTTTTAAATATGCCAGTTATTTTACAAGTATTTAAAACATAGCTGGACCTGGGAGGCCTCACTCAGACTACCTAGCAAATGGTCACATATTATTCCAGAAAGGTCCAGAGAGAAGATGAAGTTCCAAAATGTGGAAGGATTGGCAGCAGAACTTTCATTCGTTTTTCTCTCTTAGAGTACTACAAACGTTTGTAGTTGATGCTTACCCACTCAAGTGAATTTATAACTTATATCATCTGGTGTTAAACAATCTAAGGCTAGTAAAATGAGAAAGTGGCTTAAAATAGTCCTATGAAGTAGTTTCAGATCGAAGATAACATTAACAATGGAAGTACAACACAATTCAAGAAAATGGCGAAGATAACCATTCTACCAGAACAAGCTGTTGATCAGCCTCGCCACAAAGTAGAAACAAGACTAACTTAAAAATGTTTACAATTATTTGGGAGACCATTTCAATTATGAATTTATATCAATTTCAATGAATTGTGAAGCTTCCCGTAAAACATATTGTGCCTTGACAGTTTAGAGGTAAACAATTGGACAATGCCATCATGACTGAGATATAGCTCTTTGATTTTTCTAATCATGCTTTAAGAGAGTTGTTAGTGGGGAAGCCGGGATGGCTCAGTGGGTTAGGTACTCACTTTGCAGCCCTGGGGACTGAGGATTGAATCCCGGCCCTGGCCCGTGCGGACTCATATGCTGAACTGGGGAGTGCCCTCAGTTAGGTTCGCACCTGGGCGAGACCCCGGCCCAGTTCCTGCCCTGTGAAGCTCCATGCCCACCTGTGGAATGAAACTATGTGGAAAGACCAATGATGTGCAACTATGGAGACTGTTCTGGGCCCTCCCCCTTCTCTCTGTCTCTGTATCTCTCTCTCTCTCTCTCTCTCT
>PVKE010011650.1:0-39835 GCA_004027555.1 Craseonycteris thonglongyai
TTGGATTAATTATCTAAACAAAAAATTAATACAATAGGAAGGTAGAAGAAAATTAGAAAAATAACTGTATATTATAGTGAGAGGAAGACATTCTCTCCCTCACCCCAAGATTAATTTTATTGTTTGACAGAAGGTGAGAGAGAGAGAGAAGGAGGGGGCAGAGTAGTCTCCATAGTTGTACATCATTAGTTGTAACATAGTTTCATTCCACACAGGTGGATGTGGGGCCGAATGAGGTGGGAACAAAAAACGGGGGTGTTTCCCACATGGAAGGTGACAACCTTCACCACTGAGCCATCTCAGCAGTTAGCAGTTACACCTTAGTTCAGCCTATGGGGTTTGCACAGACTGGGGCTGGGACTTGACCCCCAGAGCTTGCAGCTGCAAGGCAAGAGCTCAACTGCTGAGCTATCTAGGCATGCAAAGGAAGACATTCTTAAGTAAGATAGGAGACCTAGAAGCTATAAAGGAAGAAACAAATTTCACTACACACACAAAATTTTAAAACCTCCATAGTCAGATGTAAAAGACACATGCTAACTTGGTAAAAACATTTGCTACATAGTAACTTTATTTATTTAAAGTGCTCCTATAAATTTACAGAAAAAAAGAATAAATAACCCAATAAAATGAGCAAACAATATGAACAGGCAAGTCACAAAAGAGGTGTTGGTGGGATTATGTTCAGAGACTGAGATTGTCTTTGCCAGTAGTTTAATACAAGTTTACGGTTGGAACTATAATTTCACAAGCCAAAAGCATATAAAATAATGTCTCTTAATAAGCCAAAAAATAAAAAATAAATAATAACACACTCCAAAGCAATGGTAAATTAATCACACTATTGTTCCAGGCACAGGGAGATGAAGGAATAAAGTCTGAATTTTGTTGAGGTGTACCTTGACATGAGTTGGTACTGAGGAGAGATATCTTAGTCAATGGAAAGCTGATGTTCAGCTGCCAGCATGAAAGTAGAAGTCCCTTGTTGCTCGAGCCCCTGGCTAGGGAAAGAAGACATCAGAGCTGAAGGACAAGCTGATCTGCTTCGGAGGCCCTGAACAGTTCTCACCTCTGCTGGTAAAAGAATACCTTTTATCTTGGAGCAGCTGATGCCGGAAAGGTCTTCAGAGCGCTCTTCAGATCAGCAAGCCTTGCCAAGACCAAACACCCTCGGGGAGACCTCACAAACTCTTGATATTTAAAGCCTAAGTGTCCCCTAGCCTCCTGACATGTTCCTATCAGTGAGCTCCCAGCAGTGCCTGTCATCAGCTGAGCTACAGAGTGCGTATCCATGACAACAGATGTCTGACAATACACCAACACAGCTTCCTCAGTAAACTTAAACTACTTAAGTCATAAATAAGTGGATCAAAATAATGTTACCAACGTCACAAACAAGTGGATTTGAAATCATATTAAACCAATGCACAATGAGAGGAAACTTTAGGAAACTTTATTTTAAAATGAATGGTTGAAAACAATCATCAAGTGACTAGATTAAGGACAAAAAATGCCATTTATACCCACCAGATTCGCCAAAATTCAAAGGGACAATAGTATCTAGCAATCTCAATTCGAGAATCTACCTTATATCAATAAAAGCACCAAAATATTAGGATACGTGCAGAAAAAGTTGGAATTGGAGAATGGCTGAATAAAATATGTAGCTTCTGATAAGTATGGGTTAAATCTATGTAAATACTAGAGATGTCCATAATATTTTATTAAGTGGGGGGAAAAAAAAAACAAATTGCAAAGTGATATGTATAATATGACTTTATTTTTAAAAGGCATAAAATCTCATACATTTATATATGTAATACATATTATATATACACACACAGGAAAAATCCAGTCATAAATGCCTCTATTTTTCATATTACATGGCTGGCTACTTTCTGGACAGCCCTTTTATATACAAAATAGACAGCCATGACTTTAGAAGCATGAGATTTAAAGAGAAATTAAAAAAGAAATAGAAAGACAGAAAGAAAAAGAAGGAAGAGAGAAGGAAGATGGATTACTCACTAAATATTAACTTTTCTCCCTAAATATTTGGGTAAGATACACTTGCTTCTGTGTCTTTGTGTGTCCCCAGCATACCACTGCCTGCCCCAGGGGACAGTGTGTTATAACATAAAAAGTTAAGCAGACAGTGCCTTGGGGAGCTCAGGAAGCTTTGTAGCAAAGCATATACTCACCTGGCCAGCCCACACTGGTGTCTTGTGTTTGTACCTAAAGCCACACAAAAGGGACAATGACAAATTGAAGCAACCTAGGGGCAGGCATGAGCAGAGTGAGGTATCTTGCAACCTCACTCTGAGAAAAGGGTAGAGACCCTGTATAAGGAAATACATTTAAGCTGAGACAGGATATTTGTTTTCAAATGTTTGAAGGGCTGTCCTGTAGAGGAGGGAATAACATATAGCACCTCAGAAATAAGATGGAGGACAGAAAAGATGTTAGCAGGAGGCAGATTTCAAGCTCAAAGTAATCAAAAACCTGCTAGAGTCCGTTTGACCCCAACTTTCTCTTGTATAAAGTGAGAATAATACCACATACTCTTAACAGAGAGATGCTGTGAGGATCCAATGGGCCAAGTGTAGGCAAGCAATGTGTGAGCTGGAAAGCAATGGTCCGCAACTTCGGCTGCACAGTAAGATTATTTGGAGAGTTGAAAAAAATCTGGCTGCATCTCAGATTAACTCAATCATGATCTCTGGATGGGGGATACAGGTGCTGGCAATTTTTAAAGCTCTTCTCAAGTAATCCCATTGTCTTGTTCCATAGAGAACCACTGATCTAAAATAATTATTAGTTGGAATCCAGGTGGTTGTGGAAAAGTAGACGTGACTCAAAGCAGACTCCAGGGGCCAATATAAAAAATGCCCATTAATCTAAGAGTTGGAGCAAAAGTTTAGAGCTGACCAACTAAGGAGTGAAGTATAGACCACACAGCCAGTCAATGATGAACAGTAAAGCCAGTGTAAATAGTATTTGTCTTCTTATAGGCCCATGATAAGCAACTCAAGGAGAGGCCAGCCTCAAAAAACTCCTGGATGGGAAGATACAGAAAACACTGATAGAGGGAATGTTTGCAGACTCTAGGGTGGTCCTGAAAAAGCACTTGGGATTCCTCTACATTAGCTGTGGGCTGATTTTATTACATGTGATTTTATTACCCATGATTTTTTTCTTGAACCTGTAATTGACTGAATATACCCATTAAATAATTAAACCCTGGAGAGCGATTCCTATTATAATTACAGGCCACAGGGTACTACTGCTCTTGTTCATTTCTAGCTTGTTCCAGATATATTATTAGTGATGGTTAAGCTGGTTCATGCTGGTGGCACTGAGCCTCACACAATGGTGGGGGTGGGGACACCTAACAAGCATCTTAGAACAGAGGAGAGATGGTGGGCCAAGCCTACAGAGACAGATAAGCATAAAGCTCTTTACTTTCCCCTTCCCTCTTCCTGATTCTCCTCACCTCCAAGAAAAGAAGTCAAGCTAAAACCCCCAAACCTGCCTGAGTCCATGATGGGAGAAGAAATAATTAAACAGCCGCATTGCCAGAAAGATGAATTCTCTATGAATCAACCAAGTGACTCAGCAGTTAACTCAGAGCTAATCTAGAGTGTTTGGGGCAGGACAGTGGTCCTGCTCTGTGTTGTGGCCAGTCTTCTCTGGTATTGTCAGACCCAGTGCTGGGCCCAGGGCTTCAAGAGAGACAAGGTCCAGAAGGCCAAAGGGCAAGCAATGGGAGGGCACAAAGCCACAGCCTGAGGGTCATAGGAGAAACCAAATAGCTGCCTTCAAATGTCTGAAGAGGACTGGGTTTTCTGTGTGGTGCAGAAGACAGATCACGGCTGGGGCTAGCCCAGGCAGGATCTAGACTTTGACTCAACAAAGGAAGAACTTAACTAAACAGCTTTCTGGACAAACTGCCTTCATGGAGGTAGTGAGCTCCCAGTTCCTGGGGCATTCAAACAAAGGCAGGATGACCAACAGATGGGGGTGCTGGCTGGGGTGGGGAAGTTAAGAATCAAGTACCATGGGTAGGCTCAACCAGTTAACCTCTATGACTTAGTTAGAATATTCACTGTCCAGGGAAGCATTTATGGTGCTTTCAAAACTTGTACTTTCCCCCTTCAAGTTAAATCTTCTGAGCCTTGTTTGCTTAGCTGGAGTAATCAAGTCATTATTCACCAGGGACCATGGTCTTGGCTGTGAATCATGTTATTTTCTCCTGGTCCCTTCTCTCCTCCTCTCTTCCCCTCCTTCAGCTGACTAAGGCAGATCTGTTTGCCTGTCCTCCAAAATTTGGTTTTTAAAAATATAATTATCACAGATTTATGCCTTCTGTGCCAGATGCTGGGGAGCCACAGAACAGAAAAGTTACAAGAAGCGTGCTCAAAAACAATTCTCCTGACCCCAGGCACTGATATACTAAGGAGGAGGCAGTTTCCACAGAAAATGTAGCTGTTACTGATTATTAGACTTTTTTTTTTTTTAAAATAAAATGAAGCCTTAGGGGAGAAACATTACTCCAAATTTTTGCTGGAGTTTTCTTTTCTTCGGGGCTGATGATCTGCTCACACTTGGCACTGTCTCCAGTTGAAGGGGGGAACCTTAGAGATTATACAAACCAGATTCCTGTCTAGAAGGAAAAAATAGAGACCTTGAGGGTGAAGTGATTGGCCCAAGGTCACCCAGCATCTCCGTGCAGAGCTGAGACTGTAGTCAGGATTCCATGCACCCAGCTCAAGTTCCCACCTTCTTCCCAGGCCTGCAAGATTCCTCCAGGCTCCCTCTTGAAGAAAGGTGGGGTCTTATTTGCCCCCGGACCTTGAGCAACCAGGAACTGGGTCTCAAGCTGTACCTCGAAAGGAATGACCACACAGCTCTCCTTTGAACCCTTTCATCTCAAGTGGTTTTCGAAGCAGGTCACCTAACCAGGCTGCCTACACCTGCGCAGCCCACCCATCTGCCCCCATCAGAGAAGAACCTTAGGCCCCTTGACCTTTCTCCTGCTGTTCTAACACCCCAAGTGGACAGAGCAAGTAGCTCTGCTTCTTCCCCCGCAAAGTAGCTCCACCTGAGGGGCTTCTGGGCTGGCCCTCTCCCTGCCAGGGGGTGCCGGGACAGCTCCCGCCCCTCTCATATGAAAGCCCCTGGCTGAAGCCAATGCAGAAACAAGCTTCCTCCTGTCAGAGGGAACTTGGGGCAGGAGACCAGTGGGTCAGCCCACTTGGAAACAGGACTTGCAACATAATTTTTGAGGCTCAGTGCAAAATGAAAACATGGGGCCCTTGTTCAAGAACTATTACAAATTTCAAGACTGTGACAGTAACACATCACAAACCAAGTGTGGGCTGCAGGATCTCACTCCCAGGAAGCCCACCCTGCTTGGCTGGGTCGCAAGTGGGTGGTGACAATACTTGCTTAAGGTCCCGGAATCAAGGGGCCAGGGAGGCTTTCTGGTTCCCCAAATACATGTTTTGTCCATCCCTGTAAAGGAATTTCTGTCTCCTGTTGGCGAGCGTGTCACTGACGGTTGGTGAAGTCAGCATCTCATACTTTATGGTGTCTTCTCTACCCCTCTCCACCCCATCCTCATTATTTCTTACACTTTTCTACTTAAATGAAACAAGAGGAGTGGCACACGGTTAATGTGGAAGATTAACGTTCAACGGGGCAGCAGAACCGAGCTTTGATTGTAGACTGGGAGCAGCCAGGAGCATAGCGGACCCCTAAGGCGGCAGGCGTCCGGCCGGGCACTCGGGCGCTCACCCCGTGCGGGAGCCGCCCCCCAGCTCTGAGCCCCAGGGGAGCGGTGCGCAGCGCATCCCAGGGTCTGTCTCCGCAGGAGCCCGCTGGGTCTTTCCCGGTGCCGCTGCGCCCCCCGGCGCCCCCGGCCGGGTGCTGCACCGGATCCCGGCACCCCTGCACACCCCCCTCCCGCGCAGGCTTCCAGAAAGCTCCCGGTGCGTTCTCCAGCGTTCTTTGCGCGTGAGTCATGCAGGTTTGCAGCCAGCCCCCAAGGGGGTGTGTACTAAGCAGAGCGCTATAAATACGGGCGCCGCACGGTGCTCACCCCGCCGCATCGCCAGGAGGAGCTCACGGGCACCACTGACCGGTGAGATGTCTCTACCTTCCCTACCCCTGCGCAGAGCTGCAGAACCTCACCGGGACCGATGGGCGGGCGGGGGTGGCAGGTAGGCCAGGAGACAACGGTCGCTGCGCTGTCAGAGCTGCGCTTTGATGGGCTCGAGGGAGCCTGGGGAGGTAGGTGGCCGGAGCCCTATCACCAGGCAGCCGAGCAAGGGCCCAGATAGCTGGGGACGGTGCGTTAGCTCCATCCACAATTCTGTGGGTAAATAAGGCAGGTGTAAGGATCCTCTTTTTGCAAAGATGGGGGAAACTGAGACCGGAGAACTGAGGTCGATTCCGGAGGCCCGGGCTAGTGAGCGGCGGAGCCGGCCTGCTCACGGGGCCTCCCTGCTGCATCTTCCTGGTACAGGTACCATCCCAACGGGGGGCTTCAGCTGGCGTGCATGAGTCATCTTATCTTGTTTGCTTCAGAATTTTCTAGTACTCTGGGTAGGGTGTTTGTAAGTATGATGTTTTGATTTAAGTATATGTTGCAACCACCTAAATCCTACTCTTTTTGCTTCCTGATGCACTAGGGTACATCAGAAGAAAGTCACACAACCGACGTCAGACCTCAGACGTCTGAGTCAACTGTCTCATTTTATAGATGATAATCTGAGGCCTGGAGAGGTTTAGGACCATCTGCAAAGATAAACAGCAAGTGGGTGTCAGGCTTGAGATTAGAACCGGAGCCTCTTGACCTTCCAGAATTTCTGGACCTGATGAAAAAAAAAGCTGATTATTATTACTATTATTTTTATAAGAGAGGTTAGGAATTTAAGAGTAAGCACAGATACTATAAAAGGATGCTTGTGAGAGTGTTCATTATAATAATAGTGGGGGATTACAATTTAAAATCCAACCTTGTGGGATCGCAGAACACAGTACATTAGAATATTATATAGGGGAAGCCGGGATAGCTCAGTGGGTTAAGCGCTCACTTTGCAGCGCCAGGGACCAAGGATCGAATCCTGGCTCCGGCCCCGGCCCGTGTGGACCCATATGCTGAACTGGGGAGTTCCCCCAATTCAGTTCTCTCTCTGCCTCTGTATCTCTCTCTCTCCCTCTCTCTCTGTCAAAAACAATAAATAAATAAATAATTATTTAAAAAATTTTATATAGCTGCAAGGGTGTGCTTTGAAAGAATAGTCAATATAGTGGGTGTAAAGGATCTGACTGTATACAAATGCATAGGAAATAGAAGGAAATACCAAGGCTGTCTAGAAAAAATCCAATCATCATCAATATAATGAGAATGGTTACATGGTTGGATACTTTCCGGACAGCCCTTGTATACCACAGTACTGATACTTGCTTCTGGATGGTGTGAATTCCATGTGAATCATTTTCTTTTCAGTTTATTTTTCTATATTTGGTGTGGAAGTAGGTTAGGAGCTTTGGCCTCAGGCTTTAAACCCTGTGGCCGACTAGCTGTGTGAACACCTCATTTAGGTCCCGGTGTCTTCCCTGGGCTCCCTCTGCATGATTTAAGCCCTCGTGGGAGGGAGAGGGCTGACCAGTAGTGGCCTTAGGTGGCTTGTCTAATCGTCTAATCGGTGAAGTTGGCTGCCAGGCGTCCAGGCCAGGAGACGAGATGGGAGGGGAGTCCGTGCAAAGGGAGGGCAGGTCGTGGTGCTGCCATTGTTCTCCTGCTGTCCTTGGACTAGCCGTACCAGTACCCCCGGCAAGCTTGTTAGACAAGCAGATCGTGAGTCAGACTCAGCATTGTCACAAGCCCCCCAGGCGATTCAGAGTCAGTCATTTCACTAAGACAAAGCCACACAGTCACAGAAGGACCACAGGTGGCCTCTGTGGGCCTACTTCTGTTCCTTTGTCCCTCTCCAAAACTGCCATCTGTTCCCACTTCCCCGAGAGATATTGCCACTGCTCGTGCTTGGTGCTGCACCAAGTTCCGGAGTAGTCAGCATTCACTCTGATTATATAAGAGCCTGTGTTTAAAGAACACATTCACATCTCTGAGGTCCACCTCAGGTCCATTCTACAGACAAAGAAGCTGAGGCTCAGAGACTTAAGGGCCTAGATATCAAGGAAAGAACACTGGATTGGGGGTTGGGGGAGCTGGGTTCTTATCCTGGGGTTGCCACGAGCTTGCCATGGACCTTGGGGGAGCCCCATCCTGTCTCTGGGTTCAGTTTCCCCTCTGAGGTGGAGAGATTGGGCAGAAGACTGAGCTCTTTCCTGTCTCTGAACTTGATAGCTCCCTGTGGCTCCTGGTGGGAGACCCTGTACTGGCTGCTTGGTTCCCGGATTCCTCACCCAGGGCTCTTGCCCTCCCTCTCCTTTCTTCAGGGTCCAATGTCCTATCTTTTGGTTTTCTCCAAAGTCATGGCTCCCAGGGCCCTTTTCTTCCCGGCATGGTATATTTTGCTGGCTTTCTCTGGCTTGACAAAGGTTCTGTCCCTTCTTCGGGCATTTCCGTCCTCAGTGAGCAGCTCAGGCAGAGCCTGTCAGACCGGGCCCTTCTGGCAGGTCTGAAATAGCACCCTGGCGCAGCTGCCACCCTGTGTTTGGGGCGGGCAGTCGCCCACTCTTTCTTCCTGGGCTCTGTGCAGCTGGTTCGGGAGCCACAGCTTGGCTGCCTTACCAACCACTTCTCAGGAGAGGCTTGTCTTCTTAAGGTCCTACCAGGCATCCAGGTGGGCCCGCTGAGCTGCAAGCAGTTTTGGGATGTGCACGGTTTCAGGAAGGGGGCACCCCACCTCCCTGCCCTGTTAAGAGACATGGGTGAGTTCAGAGAAGCAGTTTTGGGGTGGAGGCAGATTACAGGGGGAGGGGTTTCTGTTTTGTGCAATTCTCCAGCTTCTGGGAAAGGGTCTGTTGTGTAAGAGCAGGCTGTTCCAGGCTCAGGGCAGCAAGCCCAGGGTGGTGGCCAAAGCGCCTTGGCAGGACACACTGCTGTGGGTTTAGAGCGACTGGGTCACGTGAAAGGGGCCTGGCAAAGCAGGGGCACATCGCCCAGAGGGCTCCTGGAGGGGGATGAGGGGCACCAGGGCCCAACTGCCCCCCCATCCCAATGTGAATCCTTTGACTTTGCCCCTTCTTCTCCACTCCCTGAAGACAATTGTCCTTCCCTCCTGGCTTTACTCTTTATCTATACTCCCCATCCATGCAGCTTGGTTCAGGTTTCACACTGGAGGTGGCCCCTGAATTTACTTTCCTGCCCCGACCCAAAAGGGTAGCGAACTGTCAGTGCCTGAGACTCTTGAAACCAGTGTTAGGTGGCGCTGAGGCTTGGTGGGGAGAGGTGCTGTCATTGGTAATTCCTGCTGTGGCCAGGTTGCACGTAGCAGGGGGCCAGTCTGAGCTCTGATGCAGTCCCCACTTGATGGGGAGATAGGAGAGGGCCAGACGAGGGGTCCAAGACAGGTGTTTTCAGGGTTTGTCTGCTCTGAGCAGGCATCCTCAGATAGAGCCTTTCTTGATGCAGAAAGCGCACCTGCCTTGCTCAGGCATCCTTAGCTGTTGTGGGGGAGGAGGAGGAAGAAGGTTGGGACCTGCGCCCAGGGCTCTGACTCCAGAATTCGTGTTTCTTCTGTGTTAGGCTGCTGACTTGTTGTCCTGTACCCACTGCCTCCACTTTCTTTTGAAAGTGTCCGTTGGCAAACCTGATCTTTTTTCCCAACTTCCCCGGGGATAACAATGCAGTGATGTCAGCTGAGAAGGGACCGAAGTGGCGAGGCCCCCAGGGACTCCCGGGATGCTGCTGAGGGCGGCAGGCTGACTGGGCCAGAAACCAGCAGGCTGCCCCGCTGTTCCCATGACAGTGTCCTGTTCTCTACAAACAGAGGTGTGCTAGGATTCCGGAACCGGAGAAGGAGGCAAGATGAAGACGCTACTGCTGCTGGTGGGGCTGCTGGTGACCTGGGAGAAGGGGCAGGTGCTGGGCGACGTCTCAGACAGAGAGCTCCAGGGTAAGTAGGCCAGCATGTCCCTCTTGTCACACTGTCTTCCTGTCGGGGTCATGAAGCCCGGACCATTTGAGCCTGTGTGGGTTTCCCTTCTGTGAGTTCTCTACTGTCTCACCTGGAACGCCGTGCTCTGTGTTCTCTGGTCACAGGGCAGGGAAGGGGGACCATGAGGCTTGTCATCCTTCAGAGCCCAGCTGGTGGTCCCCTCTGCCACCAGTCCTTTCTTGAAACCTGTCCTCCCTCCGCCCCACTCACCCTACTAGCTCACCCGCCCTTTGGGTAGTAGTTAAAACCCACACTTTGAGATCAGACCCCCCTCCCTCGTATGTGTCTGGCTTTGCCACTCCCTAACCATGTAACCCTGGGTCAGTATCTTGATCTCACTTCTTGTTCCCCATTTGTGCAATGGGGGTGCTGATGGTGCCAACTATATTAAAGAAAATAGGGGAAGCCAGGATGACTCAGCGGGTTAAGCGCTTGCTTTGCAGCCCTAGGGACTGAGGATTGAATCCCAGCCCTGGTCCATGCAGACCCATATGCTGAACTGGGGTGTGCCTCCCATGCAGGAAGGCCCCCAGTTCTGCTCTTGCCCCCCAGTTGGGCTCCTGGCTCAAGGGGGTGTGCCTCCTGTGCAGGAGGCCCCCAGCCCAGTTCCCACCCTGCGCGACCCCTGCCCACCTGTGTGGAATGAAACCATGTTGAAAACTGATGACGTACAACTATGGAGACTGCTCTGCCCCGCCCCCTTCTCTCTGTCCCTCTCTGTCTCTGTCAAAAACAATAAAATAAATCTTTAAAAAAAAATAACGAAAGCAAGAAAATACACAGGTGGTGTCTGTCCCTGTGCTTTTTACCTGGTATTTTACTGATGTCATGATTGCATTTGTCACACAGGGTTGTGTCTTGGTCACAGTCTCCTTGAGGAGCAGTGCTCTCAATTCATCTTTGTGTTTCCATCACTGTGCGTTGGAAGAAAAGAAGTTCAGGTGTTTGGTGAAACGGAATTCCAGAAAGACTTGTATCCAAAAGAATAGTATTTCGTATTTTGATGCTTCAAAGGTTACACTCCCAGGATTCTTTTTTCCTTTAACTTTTCTTCTGCAGCTGGGCAGGCCTGCTGTCCAGCCTGCAGAGGCATGGTGCCACTGTCCCCCCTCCAGGGGGTGCCTGTCCCTGTGGTTTGTGTTTCTGTACAGCTGTGGGCCACAGGAGCCCTGTGATGGGAACTTGTGTCAGGGCAAAGCTTGGGGCCCGAAGGCTGCCTACCAGAAGTTTTCCAGCCTTTACAGCCCTTGGACCCAACTGGCCATTCCAGCTGGTTCCAGGGCTACATCTCCAGCATCACCACTTCCTCTTGCTTCATTCAACCTCCCTGCCCTTCTCTTGCAGAAATGTCCACCGAGGGGAGTAAATACATTAATAAGGAGATTAAAAATGCCCTCAAGGGCGTGAAACAGATAAAGACCCTGATAGAACACACAAATGAAGAGCGCAAATCACTGCTGGACAGCTTAGAGGAAGCCAAGAAGAAGAAAGAGGTAAGAAAAGAGCCAGGTGGCCACACACCCACTTTGACCCTCCCTGCTGGAGGGGAGGGAGGGTGGGGTCCTGGCTCCTGGTGGGGTGTTTTGCTGGGATGTCATGTTGATCCTCAGTCCTACCAGGGCTGTCACCTGATACTGGGGCTGTAGTTAAGAAATAGGAAGGGTTTATTTGCTTTTGAAAGCCTCCAAGAGGGAGATCTTGGATCTGTTTGGCTTACAAGCTTGGCCCAGAGCCTGATGTTCAGATTCACTACAATAGATTTTTCTAAACTCTCACTATGGTCAAGCTCCAAGGTAGGCTTTGGATAGGGTCTGCCACAGGGTAGGACAGGGACGGCACCCTAACTTTAGAAGCATATCTAGTAGGAGCAATACCTTTGCGGTTAAGGCAGGCAAACACTGCTTTTGCCCCATGTCTTTGTAGAGTTTGGGACTACTTCATGAACAGACACCTAAGTCCGGCAGTGAACATAGTGGGTGTAGGCTGTGCTTAATGATTCAACAAAACTAAAATACTGTGATTCAATGAACAGCTTATTGTGAAGAACAATAGTTATAGCTTCTCTGCCTTTTGGCTTAAATCAAGTATAAAAATCAAGTCTTCTTAAGAGTGTCCTAAAAACTTACTTCCATTGCTCCCCTACCCCTAATGAGGGAGATGCTAAGATGAGGCTACCTGCCCCCTTCATGATCCATAATGTGTAGGAAACACATTTTTAAGGCTCTGAGAAGTTCTGCAGTAAAGAAACCCATGTAACTTCATTTAAAACAAATTGACCAGGGAATCCCTTTTTGTTTTCCTTCCTGACAGCTTTTAGCACAGTTTCATGGAAGCCACTAAAGGAAATGCTGGTTTGGACGCAGCTCTAACTCTCTTTGAAACTTAATGCCCTTTCTTGGCATTAGTATTAGTTCTCACTCTATGAGAATCCTCAAACAGCTCGTTCGGAAGGGGCAAGTGTTCTTGAACGTTTAAGGTTAAGATTGGAGTTTGATGTTTGGCAATCCAGATTTTAAGCTAAATTTCATCAAGTTTGGAAAAAGACTTCATTCCTTCTTAGTTGAGGAATGTGAACCTGAGAGAAAGGAAGTGACCAGGATAGCTGACACTTGTGAATCTGCTAAGTAGGAGGTGTGGTGGCCTTCCCCAACACAGAGCAGGGGACAGAGAGCAGGACAAGCATAACTCGAATGTCTCCTGGTCAGATCTTCATAGTGTCTTTATGGTCTACCTCATTCTTCTTTGAAGAGCAATATGCTCCTTCATCAAGATTTTAATATAAAAAACGTAGAAGAGGAAAAGTTTTTCCATAACCTGCATACTTAAGGACAACTCACTGTTAACATTTGACCTATTTCTTACTACTTTTTTTCTCTATACATTTTTTGATAATGGCTATATTCAAAATCATGGATTTTTAACATGAAAAATGCTTACTATGCTATTAAAACATTATAAACATCCCTTTAATGCTGCACTTATCTACTCTTTGTGTACCACAATTTGCATCTGAATTTAACTCAAACATTTTTTCTTTTTTGCCATAAATGCACAGGAATAAATATCTCTAGGCAGGAGGATTTGTCCTTTATTGCAGGAATTCCTTGACATAGATTCTTATAGAATTATTGGGTCAAATGACGTGAGTACAGTAGAGGGTTTTGGTAGTTGTGGTAACTTCGATTTTGAAAGCTCACCTATTCCTGTTGCATGCCAGGGACCATGGTTTCAAAAGAAACATAAGGTTTGGGGAGT
This sequence comes from Craseonycteris thonglongyai, assembly GCA_004027555.1. NCBI lineage: Eukaryota > Metazoa > Chordata > Mammalia > Chiroptera > Craseonycteridae > Craseonycteris > Craseonycteris thonglongyai. The sequence continues at coordinate 13,386 of PVKE010011650.1, forward strand.
GTCCCAAAGTTTTGGAAGATGACATTTAAACATTAGTAATTGAGTATAGGAAGTGAGGTGTAAGTGAGAGGTAAATGTTGAGGTAGAGACTCTAAGTGCAGTATCAGATAAAGCAATGTCCACATACATTCTAGTGGCTAGGAGGACTGAGCAACAATTGGGTCTTGAGGATGAGAGGACCTTTAAAGCTAGGTGGAAAGGGAATTCCAGGTAGGCGTAAGAGGGAATGAATGAACCAGAGCAGGGGTAGAAATTAGCCCACTGGGTGCCAGCCATGGGAAGGTCTGCCTGGGCAGTGGAGGGCCCAGCACCACCGTGCCTACCAGGGCAAGATGAGGCCTGTGGTCTCTGTGTGGCTCACTTGGCCTCGTGTCCTCCTACAGGAGGCCCTAACTGATACCAGGGATACTGAAATGAAGCTGAAGGTGTCCCAGGAGGAGGTATGCAACGAGACCATGATGGCCCTGTGGGAGGAGTGTAAGCCGTGCCTGAAACAGACCTGCATGAAATTCTACGCGCGCGTCTGCAGAAGCGGCTCGGGACTGGTTGGCCGCCAGGTGAGAGGGGATAAATGCTCCTTGAATGTAGCCTAGGCTCTGATTGGGGAATGAGAATGAAATATTTCCGTCATTCCGCACCTAGCTCCAGTGTGAGTATTTTTTTTTTTTTGCTACACTAAGTTCTTAGACACCAGTAGGGTATCCTACAGTTCAACTCAATTTTGACACTGTGTACCCAGAGAGAGCATTAGATCCCACAGGTTAAGGGCTCAGTCCTAGGAGACTATCCCCACCAGCTTCAGGTGCCAACCACAAGTCCACATTGTCACCAGTGCTTCTGACTGACTAGCTATAGATTGGAAGTTCCAACAGCACCCTCTATGGTTTGATGAATTTGCTAGAGTAGCTCACATAAGACGCAGGGAAACCTTTTACTTACTAGATTACAGGTTTATGATAAAAGGATAGAACTCAGGAACAGACAAATGGAAGAGATGTTTAGGGCAGGGTATGGGGAAGGGGTGCAACGATTCCGTGCCTTCACTGGGTATGCCACTCTCCCCAAATCTCCACATGTTCACCAACCCTGGAAACTCTATAGACCTTGTACTTTGGGGTGTTTATGGAGGCTTCATTACATGAGCATAATTGAGTAAATCATTGGCCATTGGTGATTGATTCAATCTCTAGCCTCTTTCCCCTCTCCAGAAATTGGGGTAGGGCTGAAAGTTCTATCCCTCTAATCGGCTGGCTCCCCTAGCAACCAATCTCCATCCTTAGGTGTATTTCAAAAGTCATATTAATTAAAAAAAAAAAAAAAAAAAAAGACACCTTAATTGTTCTCATCCCAGGAAATTCCAAGGGTTTGGGGAGCTCTTAGGAAGTCTGGAAGACAAAATAATATATATGAGGGCTGTGTGGAAAGTATGCAGCCATGTAATATGAAAAACAGAGACCCTCCTATTTCTAGTTATAAATCACAATGTCACAGCTTCGTTTCATGTGTTAGATGCAATTGATTAGTCCTGGTCACATTTGGGCCCAGAGCACCATGATCCATTGCTAATGTCTTCTGGGAATGGAGAACATGGGAGTCATAAAAAGTATTTGTGCCAGGTACTGGCTGTCTTGTAGAAGACTCTTATGGCTTTGTGGTATAGCAGAGCCCTGTGTCCACTTAGGCAGCAGGAATGAAGAATTTTTAGGACATTAATATTGATCCCATCCTCCCCTGCGGGTCTTGCTCAATGGGACTCATGAATTTTGCTGCTCATTGAAGGCACATTAGTTGGCCCTTGGCTGAGCCGGGGTGGGGATCATTTCTGGCCAAAGAGGACAATAGACTAGTCTCAAGGGGTAGGCCTTGTCAATGTCTCCGCCTCACAGGTCTTCCTAGACTCTTCCCCATCGGGGTGGGTAGAATGGCAGGGCATTGGCCTGTTCAGAGACCAGGGAGCCAGGGCCTTCTGTCTCTTGCTATGTGACTCTGAGGAGACTCAGGCGCAGGGAGGGGCCGAGCCTGGCTCCCCTCAACAAGACAGGGACACAGGAGGCTGGGAATCCAGGGAGCTTCTCCTAACTGTTCCCCATTCTGCCTGTTGCAGCTTGAGGAATTCCTGAACCAGAGCTCTCCTTTCTACTTCTGGACTAATGGGGACCGCATCGACTCGCTGATGGAGAGCGACCGGCAGCAGACCCATGTCCTGGACGCCATGGAGGACAGATTCAAACGGGTTTCCAGTATTATGGACGATCTTTTCCAGGATAGATTCTTTACCCAGGAGCCCCTGGACAACTACTTCTTGCCCTTCGGCTTGTCCCCAAGGAGGCCTCTCTACTTCAACCCCAAGTCCCGCCTCGCCCGGAGCCTACTGCCTTTCCCCATGTTCGGACCCCCAGACTTCCAGGACATGTTCCATTCCATCTCCGACATGATTCACCAGGCTCAACAGGCCATGGATGAACATATCCATAGACCATTCCACCAGTTCCCAATGGAGGAGTTCACAGCAGGTGAGAAAGATGTCTCATTCCTCCTAAGAAGGGACGGAACTCAGTTTGTTGAGAAACCCATTAGATGCTAAGAACTACGCTGGGACTTGGCGTGTGTCATCTCAGTTTTCCTTTAGCAACCCAATGAGGGTGGTATTAACTCTATTTAAGAGGAGAAAACAATGACAGTTAAAGGAGCGTGTCCAAAGTTTTGCAGCTGGTAAAGTGGAGTCAAATCACACCCCGTAGCACTTGAAGTCTGTGTTCTTTTGAGTTTGTCATGCCCCTTCCAGCAACTGGTGGGCATCACATTGACTCCTCCCTCCAGAGAACCAGAGCCCTTTCTCTTGGGAACTCAGGTGGCTTTCTATGGGACACCGTGCATTTATTAGCAACCAATTATATAATCAGCTCATATTACAGTTAAGAAAGCTTTTCATGGTAGTAACCTTAGAGCTTTGTAGAGAAATGGCACACAGTGAATATTTTTTGAATGAATGAAGTCTGATATGGACATGAAAAGCCAATATGTTCAGAAGTGAGTTGCTTCATTGAACCAATCACTAGGCATTGGTTGCCCAACTCCATCTCCTAAATGCTGTAGTTTGACTGGCACCCGGGTTTACCTTGAAGAGCGTTGAATTCAACCAGCATGTACTGTGTATCCATAATGGGAGGAGGGGGAGGGATGCCCTGTGTTATAAGGAAGATTTCAGGAGGATCTCATTCCTGCCTTCAAGGGACTTGCTGACTGGCTGGCTGAGGCAGGTGTGAGGGGATGGGGGTGGGGGAAATGAACCAGGTAAAATGCAGAGCAAAGTGGGTTGTGATACCAAAGAGAAGTACAAATGGTTAAGGGAGTGTGGAGGCCAGAGACGGCTCATCAGGTGGAGCTGATGGGAGGAGAGGCCATACCCAGCTGGGAAAACCCCAGGAACCACCTCCTAGTTTTTGTACAGAGAGCTCCCATCAGAGGCCTGGGTCTACAGGCAAATTCCAACTTGTTCCGCTGAAAGAACCATCTCACAGTTCCAACCAGAAGTGTGGAAGGGGTCAGAGAGACCGGGGTGGTCCATCACTGTATTGCGCTGCATGGTCCCTCAGCATGACTCCCTCTTCCTTGTGTGTCTCCAGAAGACAACGATAACCGCACTGTGTGCAAGGAGATCCGTCACAACTCTACGGGATGTCTGAAGATGAAGGACCAGTGTGTCAAGTGCCAGGAGATCTTGTCTGTGGGTGAGTTGAGTTTTGGGCTCCTGGTACTGCAGGGGGCTGCCTTTATGGGGAAAGACAGAAAGGAATTCAAATTCCAGCTCTGGTGTCTACTAGCTGTGGTAGCAGGGCAGGCCCTTTGCCTGGCTCCACCTGGCCCCTTATCTGTAGATGAGGGTTAGGGTTCAGAACTGCCCCTGAAGTCAGGAGACTGAGGATATAAAATGCATACCACAGTAACAGGCAGTCTTGGGAGTGGCTGCTATGCGATTTTTTTTTTTTAAAGTTGTCATCCTTTGTTTTCCTCCAGTTATTGTTTCCCCAAGGGCCAAGCATTGTAGACATCTTCATTTTTCCCTGTAGACCATGACATTTTAAATAGTGTGTTTCTATTTAGCAAATATCATGTACCAGGCGCAGTTCCAAACACTTTGCAAACAATTACTCATTTCCTGAGACTGACTCTGAGTTGTGTACAATTATTGTCCCTATTTTACAGAGGTGCAAAATCAGTCAGAAAAAGGTTAAGTAACTTGCTAGGCCTTTGGAATGTGTGCATAACCAGTGCTTTGTGTTCTGTCCCCAGCACACGCGGGTCACTGATAGAGGTCTCTTAGCTTCCCAGCAACATCACCCTTGGTTGATTGGTCCCTGAGGCAAAGGAATGGTTCCCTTCAGCTGTCCCCCTCAGTTTTATCAGATTTGGACATTGCCTAGTTTCTTCTTACTTTGAGATAACAGCTATGAAAGCACTTTAAATACTTCCTGGCCCACAATGGTCTATGCTCAGAAAGGGTTCATTGTTTCCCTTATAAATACAGGATCGATTTTGTGGCTTTGCTCTTAGTTAATATGTTTGGGTTTACCAGGGCCGGCCTTCAGAGTCTGGTTAAATATTCTAGCCTCATTCCCATAATTTTAGAAGCCACTGCAAATTAAGTGTTAACAGAGGCTGACATATGGAGAAGTGTAGATGAGTACACAGCCAAAGCTCTTGGACTATCCCCATAAAATGCCAGTTAGAATAGCATAAACTGCATAGCACTTCACCACAAGAAAGTCACATTAAGGCCAGGAGAAGATGTACAAGATGCCTAGGCCCAGGCGGATCCCCCTGACACTGAGCTCAGCGGTCACTGGTCACAGCTTACCTAAACAGCCACCTTCTTTTCTCCATTGGGGAGCACATACGAGCTTAGTTAAGGTGCTTGCAAATGTACGAGAACAGCCTGGGAACTCCAGATTAGAATTTCTCAACTTCGTCACTATTGACATTTTGGACCAGGGGGCCGCCCTGTGCACTGTGGGATGTTTAGCATCTACCCACTAGGTGCCAGGAGCTGCCACCCCTCCCCACCCCAGATGTGATAACCAAAAATGTTTCAGACTGACCAGATATCCCCTGGGGGGCAGCTCCTCCCCCGTTTGGGATCCATTGCTCTAGACCAGGGGTGTCAAACTCAATTAAAACATGGGCTATTTGGTGCAACAGGCAAGATTCATGTGGGCCACTCATGGGCCACAAAAAATTACCTCGGGGGCCGCATGCAGCCCGCAGGCCGCCAGTTTGACACCCGTGCTCTAGACTGAGACTCAGTTCTCAACTTTTTATTTATTTTATTTTATTTATTTTTAATTACTTTTCTTATGTTTTAATTATATCCTGGTAAGAGTTAAAGTTATCATTATGAATCGTTTCCAACTTGGCCTCTTGTAGATCATTCTGTTACTGGCCCCACCTAACATTTTATTTTAGTACAAATGATTACATTTAATACAATCATTTAATAGAAGTGATTTTGTATAGTTAGTTAATACAAATGATTACCATTCTTCAGTGTGCAAAGATCTTCTTTCCCCTGACTTGCTCAGGTATGCTCTCATTGGAGTATTTTTTAAAGAATTTAGGAAGGGGGATAAAATGGCAGTTTTTAAGAGATAGGGGTGGGTCATTGCCAGCTGTTATGAATCTGCCAACCGCTGCTCTCCTGGTGAGCTTGGGGACCAGCCACACTGGGCGGGTGGGAAGCCAGGACACCCAGCCACCAGGCTACTGTGCTTTGTGACCTGAGGGTCCTTGCCAGCTCTTCTGTTGTGTGAACTCTTGGATCCAGTATTTCCAATTCTGCAGACATGCCCAAAAGTCAAGCTTGGGGAATTTTCCAGATCTACAGACTCAGACTGGGAAGTTTAGGAGTTAAATAACCCTGGGTTCAATCCTGGCCCCACAAATTGTTCATTCTATGATTTAGGCAAGTGATTTACTTGTGTGGGCCACCATTTCATTATTGGTAAAAAAAAAAAAAAAAGAGAGAGAGAGAAAGAAGATTCATTACTGGTAGTTCTTAGTCAGAATACATCTGATTATTAGAGAGAATGGATATCCAAAGCACTTGGTGGCAGCTGGAACATAGTAGGTGCCACACACCTGGTAGCTCTGAATAACACCCCCTGTCTCCAGAAATGATTTATGGGGGAACTAGAGCAGCCAGGGTAGCCCCAGACCTGAGCACAGAGAGCACTGAGATCCATGCTTCCCAGAGTGTGGAGAATGGTTCACCACCAGTCTCCAAGGAGATAAGGGTCTCATACCCAAAGATAAATCCATGATGTCACTAAGCACACTGTTAGTTCAGCTAACACTTTCCCAGAGCAAGACTTTCTCGATGCAGGAAGCTGTGTGCTGATTTACATTGTGGGGTGAGCTCTTTCTTTTGTCATGGACTGACGACCCACAGTTTGGGGACTGACACTGAGAATAACTGCTTTAGGTCCCAGCTGCGTGAACTGATTTCCCTTCGCGTCCCTTCCCTTTTCATGTCTGCCTTTTGTTTTTTTCATCTCTGGGCAGACTGTTCAGCCAGCGACCCCTCTCAGAACCAGCTGAGACAGGAACTGAACGATTCCCTCCAGCTGGCTGAGGAGTTCACCAAGCTGTACGACGAACTGCTCCAGTCCTACCAGCTGAAGATGCTCAACACCTCCGCTCTGCTGAAGCAGCTGAACGAGCAGTTTAGCTGGGTGTCCCAGCTGGCGAATCTCACTCAGAACGAAGACCAGTACTCTCTGCATGTCACTACGGTGAGTCCTGTCCCGGCCATGCACTGTGATGGGGGCCCAAGGTGAGGTCTGTAGGTGATGTGACCCACCCCTGAGGGATGAAGATATTAACAGGGGTGCTTATACTTCAGATGGAGCATTTGTCTTATGGCACGAAAAATAAGACCTTTATGTACATTGTTGCAAGGAAGCCTCATCAGCCAGTGAGGTACCATGTCATGACCTCATTTTACGGATAAGGAAGGTGAGAGAGGTCCTACAGCTTGCCCAAGGTCAAATAACTGAACGGTGACTCACCTGGACATGAGAACCTGTCCACCTGGCTGCGGTGTGCTCTTTCCATGAAGCGGCCTTGCTGTCCTGGGCTGTGTGGGACAGCTCGTGAATTGGTGCCTTGTTCTCCACCAGTGATAAAGCTTCTCTCGAGCACTGGAAACCTTTTTATTTTCTTTTCCTGATTCCTTTTCTACCACAGCCTGGCCAGTGGCTGCCCAAAGAAAACATGGTGGCTTGGAAACTGTTTTTTCTTACTCCGGGGGCCTTCCCTTGGGCTGGTTATTTGTGGTGGCATTTACACTTACCAACGAATGTCTTTGAGTGAGAGCATTTCTGTTCACCAAGTTGTACACATGTTGAAATTAGTCAAGGGCAAAAGGGGTCAGCTGTCCAGAGTGAAGTCTGACTTTTGTTGCAGAATGAGTCCAGTTTGGCCAATGTTTCAGCGCTTCCCTTCCCTCCTTCTAGGTGGCTTCCCACTCTTCTGACTCAAGCGTTCCCACTGGCTTCACTAAGGTGGTTCTGAAGCTCTTTGATTCTGACCCCATCACTGTGACAGTTCCAGCAGAAGTCTCCAGGAACAACCCTAAATTTATGGAGACGGTGGCAGAGAAAGCTCTGCAGAAATACCGCCAAAACCACCGGTGAGTAGGCAGGCCCCGCTGTGGGCTTCTGGGCCCAACAGATGCTGGGAACCGAAAAAAGGGCCGAGTCTCCAGCCCGGGAATATGGCTCCTGTAGCCAGAGCCCATTCACAAAGCCAGGAAACCACTGGGACTCTTCATTTTCCTTGTGGTGGGTCAGAATTTGAGTGTTGATTGTTGCCTCTCAGTGACTGTGGAGTCTTCATCTTCCCCTTCCTCCCATTTTTTTGCAGGGAGGAATGAGATGTGAAAGTTGCTTTTCTAAGTAGGGTGGCATCTGAGTCCAGTTACCCCCTGAGATGAGCCACAGACCCCTAGAGAGAGCTCTGCACGTCACCAAGTGGCCAGGCCCTGGCCTCGAGGCCCTCCGGACCCCCACCCAGCCTCTCCTCCCTCTGGGTTCTGCACTCTAACACCTGTACTTGCTGATCACGGGAAGAACTTCCCCTGCATGTCACTAACTCAATAAAGCTGCCTGTATGCTCTGGAGTGTGCTCTTCTATTGCCAAGTTTTTCTACCTCTCGTGTGTGTTCATTCCTATATCAATAGAAAATAAAAAAGAAGAAGTAGAAAAGACAAAGCAGTGGCTGAGATGGTAGGGGGGCAGCATACGGGTAAGCTGAGGATAAAAGTGTGGCGATGAAGTTGATACGATTCACGGATATTGTGCTTTTAGGAAGAGACGTGTTCCAACAGCCAAGTAAAACAAATTTCTGTAAAGTGAAACTTTTCCATTCCATTATAAAACTGTTGGGGTATTCTGATGCTAGTGAGGGGATATCCTGAAGGAATACATTGAAAAGGAGGGTGAGGAAGGGGTAATAATATAGCATCTTGGGTATTTAAGATATGTGATATTTTCCTTATGGAAATACTTAGCAACTCAAAGACAAAATGAGACAATTTTCATTTTAGTTGTAAGAGCTTGAAATCCTGGTGGCACCTTCTTGACTGTGGCGGTGTTTGTCCACTGTCAATTCATACAACCTTTATATCTTTGCCTCTACCACAGGAAATTTCTCTTCTGGGGTTTTCTGAAATATAGCGGAGCTGCGGTACCCTATGCGGCCAGCAGGTGGTCCCGACTAACTGGTGCTTATTTCTACCTTAAATCAGCAAGCTTTTCCATTTATGAACACACAGCTATACCCAATTTCCGATGGTACAGAGGTGCTCCTAACCCCTGTATCATTCAAGTGTCAACTGTATTCTCTAATTATAAAACTCTGTTCATCAAATATACTTCACATGGAAAAATAATCTGGCTGCATCCCAGCTTTGTAGCAAGGTCCACATGTAAATTAATAACTTAAGACTATTCTAAAGTCATCATCACTTGTCTCTCTTTTTTAAGTTATTAGCACCTCTGCCACACAAGCACAAATGCTAAGGCTTAGTTTCTGTCCAAAGGAGCTAGTGTTTTAGTATTTCTATCAAGGAAATGCAGAGTAAAGTTAATATGATTGCCCTAAGGATATACATACATTAGGGGTATGGAATCAGAAGGCATTTGTTCAAATGACCATAATTATAAATCATGTATTATATTAATGTGATGCATCAAGTTTCAAAAACTATTTTCTGTTTTCCATTATTAGGCTGCCAGCTTCTGGCAGTCATTATATCGAGTCGCTGCTCCTATTTATACAACCTGCTTTCTACTCCGCTACAATAGCACCTGACAAGACAGAGCTGAACCCTGCCCCTGAGGTTCCTTGGGACCTTATCTCTATCCTCTTACCCCCTCTGCACACTGGCCTGGTTTGAGGGTCCTTGGATGAACCCTCACCCCTGACAGAAGTTCCAGCCTGAGACACTAGGAAGGCTGAGGCGGGACACCAGTTCACCCAGGTGCAGGGACGAGGTGTGGGTAATTCTGGAGAGGAGACTGTGGATCATGAACCTCTGGTTTCTGGCTTTTAGGATGCTTGTTGCAAAGTGAGAGTAGGCCTTGATATCCTGAGAAGAGAGGGCGTGGCATCTGAATGGGTGTCACCAACCCTGCCCTGAGCTCCTATATTGTCACCTGATGGGCCTCTGCCAGAAAATTATGATAAGATATAATCTCTGATGACTAAAGGATGAAACCACATGGACTTGTGCAGTGTGCAGCTTGCACAACTGTAACCAGCAGCTGTGGGCCAATCAAAGTGCTCTAATGTTACCGGAGAATGGACTTTCCCTCAGCGCTGTGTCCAGGTTCTCGGTGTCCTGAACAAAAAATTGAGCGAGACACAGGAGTACAGGGGTGAAAGAATAGTTTATTAAAAGTAGAAGTACACTCCTGAGAAATAAGAGCAGGCTTGAGTGAAAATGTGTCTCAAGGGCCTGGACTATTGAGGTCTTGGTAATTTTTATTATTATTTTTAAAAGGGTGTAACATCTTTCTGGGCATGGGGTCTTTGATTGACAGAGGCCATTACATCACCTTCTTTCAACTGCACATTTTTTTCCCCAGAATTCATTCTGATGTAATAATGTTAATGAACTTCTGGGCATATGTTTGATATTATAATGATGGTATAATGAGGCTTAGGTGAAAGGCAGTTCCCATGGAAGGGGTCCCAAGATCCCCCATCCTATCTGCCTACCTCACTTTCCTTTTCAGAGGTGTGGTCCCCATAAATCTCTATGGGAAGTTGAGGGACTGGAGGTCTCATCTTCTGTATCTGCTTCCTGCTGCGTGTGGTCATTGTCCCTATTTATTGGAGTTCATGGAACTCTTACCCTGTCTGAACTAAAAGGGAGGGAGGGGTCTCAAGATCTGCCTAAAAGGCTGTGTGGACTTCTTCAGTTGGGCTGGGCTGGAAGCCTTGCTGGGGTGTTATTTGTGTCCCGATGGCCCCTCGATGAGGAGAGACAGATCCTATAAATAGATTTGAAAGCATTGGCCCAAGAAGCAAGCTTCAAAGCCACTGACGCTCCATTGGGCCCCTTCCTCTGGCTTAACTGGTCATTCCTGGGTTGTTAACCTACCCAGGAGCGGGGTCCGGAACAGCCTGGAAAGAATGCTGGGCCACAGTGATTACGATCAGCAAGCTCAGATCACAGGTTCCAGGGTGATTAGTTAAAGTCTAGCAAGCACAACGAACTAAAGTTTAGCCAGCGCAAATCACAAATTCCAGGACACTTAACTAAAGCTGGAGACGGGACATTTTGGGAATATACTTAGCAAACACAAATGACAAGCTTTAGACAAATTAATGACAAATTAACTAAAGTCAGAGGCAGGGGACATTCTAGGAACAATCTATGGGTTAAGTTTCAGGGTAATTATCTAAAGCAGGAGGAAGGGTCTTTCTATGGTCCAGGCTAGGAATAATCTAGAGAAAACTGATTAAGAGGGTGATTAAGGCTGGGATCTGGGGAGCTGGGGAACTAAGAAAAAGGAGACCAGACATTTCTATAATGAGGGTTTCTTCATTTGGCCTGTATTACTAATACCTGGGCCAAGTGCTTCCTGTAATTCCATTAGGTCCCCACAATTACCCTCAAGGGAAGGGTTATTTACCCCACAGTACAATGACTTCCAGGAGTAGCCTTCATTAGAGAAGTGTCCTGTGACCTTGTGATGAGGAAGGCTTGGATGGGAGAATACCCAACCCTGGTTCCTTATGGCCCAGAGAGGGTATTGAAAAGGACCTTTGTTTGCCTGTTCTTTACTGTGAAGAAGCAAGGAATGGGGGATGGGTAGGAGCCAGGAAGCTGCAGAGCAGAGCTCACCACCAAGCAGTGGGGTGGGGGCATTGGAGGGCCCTTTTGGCTCAGACTTCACTCTCCCAAGGGGCTCCAATTAGGCTTTTGACATCATCTCCACTGGGGTTAGAATACGATCAGAGTCATAGTGACAGGACTGAAGGAAAATGTTCATGATATAACAGTACCCAAGGAAACCATCAACCTGTCTGGAGAAGACCACCTGGCAGTAGCTGTCTAGGTCACCAGACCAAGCAAGACTCCTCTGACCCCAGATAACCTCAGAAAAACTTGACCAGGGAGAGAGAAGAACAGAGCTGGCACAGGTCCCCTTCTGACTCTGGTGGGCTCAGAACACAAGGGGGAGTGAGAGGGTAGAGTGTGTGCCCCTCACCTTCTCCACCTCCCCCTTCTCGGATGGGGGAGGGGAAGAGCTTTGATTTGGATATAAGATTGATGGTCCAAAGAAAACTGATTGTTTATTCACTGTGCCGTTTTCAGGAATAAAGCAATCTGCTTGAGATGTTATCAAGTGATGGCCACAGTGGTCAGAATGACTAAAAACATTTAAGTTGGTGCCTCCAAATGACTTCAAACTCCACAACAAACAGCTCCCGAAAGCTCTTTTAATCATGAGCATCAGACATGAAGGATAGCTGAAGAGGTAATGGCAGTGAGGTTGTAGAAATATTAAGGACCATCTACATGCAGGTATGTAGCTGATAAGTGGCAGAGTTGGGATCATACCCAGGTCTGACTTCAGGGTCAATGGGGCCTTCAGTGCTCAGAGCTTCCCACCTCAGTATCCTATCCAGACAGTGCATTTGCCTGGTATATTCTAGCTGTAATAGGATACACATAGCTTGACAAGCCCTGGAAGAATTAAATAATTCCAAAGACAACGCAAAAAGGACTTGGGTCTGCAGAGTTTTTTAATGGAATTGACGATTACCAAATCAGTCACTATGATAACAGTCAATGCTAGACCATGTGGAACAAATTTACAAGGTTAATAATGAACTCTCTGTTTGCCTTGAGATACTCTCAACTCCTCAGTCATACTCCTCCTAGATTATGGCATTGCTCAGTGTGGTGTGGGCAACAATGGAGTTTGTGCTGCCCACTTCCACCACTGACATCTCAGTAATGGCCAACAATTGCCCTCAGCCCCATGCATGTTCATGTATATGTCAATAAAGCCATAGAAATGCATTGTCAACATCAAAGGAAGGTGTTCTTCAAATTCCAACCTGCGTCTCATCACCTGCCCACCTGCCAGAGTGTGTGAAGTATTGGTCATTAAAACAACCTTCTGGGGAAGCCGGGATGGGCTCAGCAGGTTAAGCGCTCACTTTGCAGCCCCAGGGATCGAGGATCGAATCCCAGCCCTGGCCCGTGTGGACCCATGTGTTGAGCTGGGTTGTGTTTCCCATGCAGCAGGCCCCCAGCTCAGTTCTTGCCCCCTGGTTCAGGGCCTGGCTCAAGGGAGCGTGCCTCCATGCAGGAGGCCCCCAGCCCAGCTCCCACCCTGCGCAGCCCCCGCCCACCTGTGTGGAACAAAACCATGTCAAAAACTGATGACGTGCAACTATGGAGACTGCTCTGGGCCCTCCCCCTTCTCTCTGTCTCTCTCTCTGTCAAAAACAACAAAATAAATCTTTAAAACAACAACAACAACAACAACAACGTGCAATTACCTGCAGCACAGTATATCATCTTTCTCTGTGTGTGTAAGGGCATTTGTTTGGGGATGTCAAAAATAAAAACAAATCTAAATTTTGCTTTGGAATTTTCTGGAAATGTCTGGGTCCTTCTTGACCTCTGGAAGGCCCTGCCACAGGGGAAAGAAATCCAGTGTAAAAACTAAGATAAGCCAGACTCAGACATGTAGTGCAGCTTTGCTCAGATACCTTAAATATTTTTCCCCTTTAGTGCATGAGTTTTTTAAGGACCCTTGGGATTTGGGTACTTGTAGCTATTTTTCCAGCTTCCACCCCGCCCCCCTATCCTTGGAATAGCTCCTGTCTTAGTTTCATTTTAGTAATTGGAGACCTACAGGTAAGATCTTCCTTGTAGGGAACCCACAGGCATCCCTTCTCAATTTGAAGCCTACTGTCCGGTAGAGAATGCTTCTCTCTTAGCAGCCCCCTCTAGTGCCTCCCTCAGGGTTTGCTCTCTTTTCTATGGCATTCCTGGTCGCTCCTTATAGTTTGGGATTAGCGTGCTACAGAGACAGGGTCTAGGTCAGAGCCATCTATTGTTTACTCCTGTGTATCTCGGCTGGCTTCACACAGCTGCCACTAGGGGGCGACTTGAGTCACCGTTCTGGGTCTGACCGCAGACGCTGTGCTGTGTCCCCACTGACGACAGGCTTCGCTGCTCCCTCCCTCAGGCAGCTCCACCTACCCCCTTCCCTGGTCTATCCTCTGGGTCCAGCGCAGGCAGATGGCCAGGTAGACTGGGCCCATTTGCAGTTATGCTCAGGCAGAGACACATATAAGTGAAGTAAGAGGGCATCAATCTGTCTTGGGCTTTCAAAGATTTATTATTATTATTAATTATTATTATTATTGACAGAGAGAGAGAGAGACAGAGAGAAGGGGGAGGGCCCAGAGCAGTCTCCATGGTTGACAGCATTAGTTTTCCATATAGTTTCACTCCACAGGTGGGCACAGGGCTGCGCAGGGCAGGAACTGGGCCGGGAGCCTCCCGCATAGGCCCCGGCAAGAACTGAACTGGGGGCACACCCCAGCTCAGCATAGAGGTCTACACAGGCCGGGGCCAGAATTCGAACCTCGGACCCCAGGGCTGCAAAGCGAGCACTCAACCCATCTTGGGCTTTAAATGTCCCTCTGGTATCCTTAGAGCTCACCTGGATCCCTCCCTTTCTGCTACTCACCTGTGGAGCTTAGGGGCCAGGGGGCACCTTGAGGGGAGAAGCTGACCACAACTCACTCTGTCTGGTGAAATTTGCACGTTTCCTTTTGGCTAGTGATCTCTCCTCCCAAATCCAGCTTTGAGAGCTGCTCATGGTCCAGCAGCCCTGATGCTGTTCTCCAATTTAGTTTTCTACTGGCCCGGGGAGACACCATTCCTGGTCCTCCCATCCTATTTCTTCTTAGAGCTGCCGGCCAGCACTGCCCACTGATAGAAGGCTGGTCTTAGAGCTCCAGGCTCCAAGCCTCAGCACCACGCTTCCCAAGTCTCCTGAGATGAGGAGAGTGGCTCAGGGGGCGGAGCTGGCTCATGACACCTGAAGCTTAGACCATTAGGACAGTGCTGGTTGAGAGGAGAAGCCAGCCAGTGGGAACCTGGAACAGAAGTAGTGAGGAGGAGGCAAGGAAGGAGGGAAAAGGGATCCATGTGAGGGATGCCCTCAGGAGCCCAGTTTATTGGCTCAGTACCCACCACTCGATATCAAAAGGATTCTGTCATGAGATGTTTTGGGGAATGGTGACCTTCAAGCATCTAAAGATTCCAAATCAAAGGAAGAATAAATTAGACTTATCAAAAGCCTGAACCAGAAAGGGCATATAGGTTCTTTGGTAATCAGAAAGCCTAATTTCAGACATTCTTTTCCCTTAGCATTCCAGGATTGAAGTCTTACTAAATTTAAGGGTTTCAGATTTAAGACATTTATAAGTCCCTTAATGCCTGTATTTATTTCTCCTACTGGAGTAGGTAGATGTGAAGTGCCAGAGAACAAACATAGCACCCTTTCCCAGAGCACAAATGTTATTAATATTTACAGATTTGAAAAATGAAACATTACTCAAAAGTTTATAATACAAGTACATAATGGACTAGAATGCAGAATTCATAAATTAAAAAAATTAAATTCAAGCCATCAAAAACAAAAAGTTGTGAGACATGCTTTGGTTGAAAAGTTTGAAGACACTGTCTTTCCTAACTTGCTGTGTGATGTTGGACAAGTTTCTTCACCTCTCTGAGCCTTGGTTTCCTCATATGTAGAACATGGGAATGATTTGAACCTTCTGATCTCCAAAGCCTCAAGATTTAGCCTGCTATGCTTATCTTTGTATTAACTTCACCAAGCCATCTCTTTCCTTACATTTCAGTCAAGGGCTTCCAGAGAAATAGAATCAATGTATAATATATATTTACATTAGATTTATTTCAAAGAATGGACTCACATCACTTCCCAAGCCTGAAATTTGTAGGGCAGCCCCACAGACTGGGAACTCAGTCAGGAGTTCTTGAGGCAGAATTTATCCTTCTCCCAGAAACCTCAATATTTGCTTTTAAGACCTTATACCTGATTGCCTGAGGTCCACCTACATTATTGAGGGTAATTCCTTTTACTTAAAATCAAGTGATTGTAGGTGTTAACCATGTGTACAAAATACCTTCAGGGGATGCCAGGATGGCTCAGTGGGTTGAGCTCTAGCTTTGTAGCTCCAAGGTCCAAGGATCGAGTCCCAGCCCTGGCCTGGGTGGACCCATATGCTGAACTGTAGTGTGTTTCCCATGTGGAGAAACCCCGAGTTCAGTTCCTGCCAGGTGAGCTTCCATGTAGGAGGCCTCCGGTTTTGCCCCCGACTTGCAGGGGTGTGCCTCCCATTTGGGAGGCCCCCAGCCCGGTTCCCGCTCTGCCCAGCTCCACGCCCACCTGTGTGGAATGAAACTGTCAAAAAACTAATGACGTACAACTGTGGAGACTGCTCTTCACCCTCCCCCTTCTCTCTCTGTCTCTATTTCTCTGTCAAAAACAATAAAATAAATCTTAAAAAACAAAAAACAACAATAACAACAAAAAACCAAAGAGCAAAATACCTATTGAGCAACACCTGGATTAGTGTTTGGTGGAATAACTCACTACTAAAGTCTGGTGAGTTACATAAAATGAACGGCCACACCTGGTTGGGCAGGTTTTGTGGGGACACCACCTGGGCAGTGCTGAGAAGGACCTTGTGCTTAACTTAATGCTTTGCTGTCACCCTCTTGAAGTACTTGATTGTTTTGCATTGGGTCCTGTAACTACACAGCTGGTCCTGCTGAAGGCTTAGTTGTTGCTCCCATGGCTGTGGACTTGTCTACTGGCTGAGCCAGGTTCCCTGAGGTGGTTCAGTCCAGGTGGACTGGCCAGGTCTTCGTGCTCTGCCGTTTCCCTGACACTTCATCACATTCTCCCTGTGTAATGTCCCATGCACCTCATTGTACTTCCCTGAACTAGAATATAAGTTTCTTCATTTTTATTGGGGGTAAGAAATATATAACACAAAATTACCATTTTTCATTATGCATGTCAGTGGCATTAAGTACATTCACATTGTCACTAAGCATCACACCACCATTTATCTTCAGAGCTTCCCAAACAGAAATGATCTGTTAAACATGAACTCCCCATTCCCCCACATTCTACGTTCTGTCTCTACGAATTTGACATTCTAGCAACTTCATATAAATGGAACCATACAGCAGTTGTCTTTTTGTAGCTGGCTTATCTCACTTAGCATAAGACCCTCAAGTTTCATCCATGTTGGAGCATGTGTCAGAAGTTCTTTTCTTTTTAAAGTTGAATAATATTTCATTGTATGTATACGAGGGCTGTCTGAAAAATTCCAGCCATTGCCGGTATAATGGGAATGGTTACATGACTGGATACTTTCCAGATGGCTCCAGTATACCACATCTTTATCCAGTCATCTTTTGGTTGACACTTGGGTTGCTTTTACCTGTTGGCTATTGAGAATAAGGCCTCTATAAACACAGGTGTGCAAATATCTCTCCAAGTCCTTGCTTTCAGTTCTTTTGGGTGTATACCCAGAAGTGATATTGCTGGATCATGTAGTAATCCTGTTTAATTGTTTTGAGGAACTGCCACACTGTTTTCCACAATGGCTGCTCCGTTTTATGACAATCCCACCAGCAACGCACAAGTATTCCAATTTCTCCATGTCCTTGACAACACTTACTTTGTTTTCTTTTTCTTTTACAATAGTGATCTTAATGGGTGTGCAGTGGTATCTCATTGTGATTTTATTTGCATTTACCCAGTGACTAGGAATGTTGAGCAGCTTTTTGTGGGCTTATTGGTCATTTGTATATCTTTTTTCAGAAATGTCTATTCAAGTCCTTTGCCCATTTTTTGACTGGGTGTTTGTTTTGTTGTTGTTGAATATAGGACTTCTTTATATATTTTGGATATTAACCTCTTATGAGAGATATGACTAGAATATAAATTTCTTGAGGCCAGAAACCTGCCTTAAGGCTTTTTAATTTCTCAAAGCACTTAGCATCTAGTAGATGTACAGCAAATGCTCTATGAAAGAAGG
This sequence comes from Craseonycteris thonglongyai, assembly GCA_004027555.1. Lineage (NCBI taxonomy): Eukaryota > Metazoa > Chordata > Mammalia > Chiroptera > Craseonycteridae > Craseonycteris > Craseonycteris thonglongyai. The sequence goes on from PVKE010011650.1 coordinate 31,066, forward strand.
TCAGATGGGTTAAAACTACTTTAGCAAAAGGAGTATGAAGAGCATTTTCCAGGTTAGTCCAAGACCTTTAACCTCTTGAGAGAAGCTAGGAAGTCAGTGTGCCCCAAAGGATTCCCTTGGAGAAAAAGAATGACTAGAGGGTAAATCAATTTTTGACCTTTATTAAAAAGAAGGCAAGGAGAGTCTCACTTCCCAAACATCCCCTGAAATGGACATGCTGAAGGTCAGGCTATGGGAGGTCAGAGGACTAGTGGACCCATTTGGAAGAGGGCAGTCCCAGGACAGGGGGGCACTCTCTTGAGCATTTGAAAGACGGGAACCACCACACACACACACACACACACACACACACACACACACACACACACACACACACACACACACACACACACACACACACACACACACACACACATGAATGAAAGGCAGCAGAGCATAGTACACAAGACTTCTGTGCCTATACAGATGCCAACGAGACCCTTTCCTAAGAGGGTTAGAGAGGAAACCCCAGGAGCAGGTGAACCTGTGAATGACCGAATCCTTGAGCTCCTAGACACACACAACATTTTGAGACTTCTCTGTCTCCTGGGAAAACAGGATGTTGTAATGGAGCCTACAGCTTAGGAAATGGTGTGCCACACGCAGATGTGAACGGGAATGTGGGCACTCTTCTTTGCATGGGGCTGCTGAGAGGATAAAAAAAGTAGGAGAGAGATGTGCCCTGCCCTGAATCTGGCCCATTGCTGTGGGCTCTAGAGCAGAGGGCCCTGGGAAGAAGGTCTGCTCCCCATCAGGCCAGTGGGACACGAAGTCTTCAACTTCATTTGAGGTGACTCTAGGGATGGGTGGGGTGGGCTCATCTTGTTTTCTGTTTGCGCTTCAGTAGAACACCTTTTCCAGATACGCGTTCAGAAACATCCCAGTGGGGTCCAGCTTTTCTCGGATGGCGCAGAACTTTGAAAAGGCAGGATACATTCTCTCAAAATCCTTCCTGGTGCAGTTGTGGGCCTACGGAAGACACCAGACACAAAAGGCCTTGTTTCCTGGAGCTGGCTTTTCAGTGGGGTTGCAAGCAAGCAGGCACCCCTGTATCCATGCGCCTGCCTGTGTGATACCCCTACCTACCCCCAGCCACACACAAACATGCACGCATGCCCCCAGATACATGCATGCACAGGAATGCATGTACCCATACCCACCAGTGCATGCACGCACACACAGGCACACAGGCATGTACACATGATGCAGAGATACAAACAGAAGAGAGGACATTCTTGGAAAGTAAGAAGAAAGCTATTAAAATATAGCATTCAACTCCCCATTCCCATTCCCATCAGGCCGGGCGACAGTGGAGATGCACTGGGCCTCAATTGTATTGCTAATTGGTAGGTCCCATCACCTCTGAGGGACCCGCAATTTCCTCTCTGTGAAACGGACTCACTGACCCTGCCTTTTACTGCTCATAGGATTTCTATGAGAATCAAATAAAATAGAGGAGGAAGAATTTCTCTGGACACTCTGAGGGAATTACAGTTACTGTTGGAATGTGAATGCAGAGGGGACCTGAGCCGGGTAGCGTTCTTCCTTCCCCGGACTTGTTCCGCTCCACTTTTCCCAGCACCCCACTCTTGGGCAGGCAGAGAAACAGGGAAGAAGGACACCATCTAGTGAATCCCCAACTCACAGCAGCTGCCCAGCTGATGCCCTTGCTGAGGCCCTGACTGGAAAATCCTACCTTGGCCCAGTGGGGCCGGCCTCCGACCTTCTTCATGATGATCTCATAGGCCAGCCAGTAGTCCAGCCGTGGCACGTCCTGGCCATAGGGCCTGCGGGAGGGAGAAGGGAGCGAGGCGTTGTCCCTGCCCGCATTACCCCACGGTTATCCAGCACCTTCTCCGAGCCGCACCCGGGACTTGGCAGGTGATGTGAGATCAAGACGGGGTTCTGCCCCCAGGACACAGACAGCAATGACCCAGCAACTTGAGGGTTTTCACACATTGCTCATTGCAGACGGATTTGACAGAGTTTGCATCGTCTCATATTTTTTAACTGTCGTCTGAAAGTTATCCTGAGTTTAAATAATATACGCAGTATGAGGATATTATTATATAATTGTAACATATAAATGTCTGATATAGTTACATAATATAATTACATAATATAATAGTCACATTATGTAATTATACATTATTATGCAATAATAATTTTTGGATTTTTTTTTTTTTTCTGGAGTCAGGTTCTTCTCTGGAACAGTGCATTCTTGCATGGCCCCTTGGGAATTCTATACGTTTGGGGTTTTTATATGTTAGAGAAATATACCATATAAAACTCAGGCTGAGTGAGAGGTACGAGTTTCTTTTGCCAAGTCAGAGAAGGGCGATTGTCAGTGAGAAATAGGAAAGAAGAGGCAGAAGAAAGACACATTGCAGGCAGGAAATGTTGGAGAAGATGAGCTTCTTAAGCTATGGCTGTCCATAGGTGTCATACTGGGGTGTAGGATATTAGCAAAGTGCCTGGTACATCCTCCTTTTTTGCCCAACTTAAACCTAGCTTCAGAATGCTTCTCAACGCCACACTGTTAGAAACCTGGACTAGAGTAGGCACATGAGATAGCATGTATTTGACCTTCCATAGCATCAGCTTCACAAATAGTAACTATTCCTATTGATGTGACTTAGCAATTAATATGAAGCATTGTGTTAACGTAATACAGACTAGAAAGAGGAGGTAGCGTAAGAGTACAAAGAGAACGTGCATAAGAGCCCAAAGGGGATTGTTTTCTGCTGCCAGGCTCAGGGAAGTCTCACCGGAGAAGATAGAAGCTGAACCGGCCGGGAAGACGGGGAAGAAGCGGAGGGGCTGGCCGCCCACCCCACCATGGTCAGCCCGCTCCGCGCGCTGCTCACCTGTACATGATGATGTTTATGTAGCAGCTGTCCCTCTGGAAGCAGGGGCTCAGCAGGATGTCGTCTCCCTGTGTGAAGCGCACCTCCACGGGGAAGTGAGCCACCGCCTTGGGGCGGGCCTCTAGCACGGCCTTCAGCTCCAGCAGGGCCTCCTTGGTCTTCTCTCTGCACTCAGCCCGGGGGACAGAGGCGGACCTCAGTACGGGACCTCCGGGAGCCCCCACCTGAGGCCCTGTGTGGCCTCCCTCGGAGGCCTCTGCCTTGTGGCTGCTCCCAGCGTCCTCCTCATGGAAGCAAAGCCCATGAAGGTCGGTCTACCTGCTGCTCCTGGTTCAGCCCCAGGCCCCACCCAGTCGGGGTCCCCCTTCAGGTTTCTGGCCTCAGCTGTCCCACACCCCTGGCCTCCTCTTCCTCAGACGGAGCAAAGTCACTCTGATTCGAATACTTGTACTTTGTCCAGTATTCCCATCTGGAGAGTCTGGTGGCCCCAGCCCGTGAGCTCAGTGACAGAGGCGTCTCCTCAGCTCTGGCACCTTGCCTGGCCTCGTGGCTGAGGAGGGGCTGCTGGGGAGAGTGCGGTGGGGGATTCGTGACTGGTTTCCCTGAGAGGCAGAATGACCTGAAGCTCAGATGCCTGAAGGAAACCCCGGGACTCTGATTTGCCCTCCCACTAATAAGAGCTGGGAGCCTGGCTGGCTGTGTAAGTGCCAGGGCTGTGGTGAGGACTGAGGGGACCTCTTTGTCACTGACCCCACCCCCACCACATCGCCCCTACCTGGGGATGGCCCAGTCCTGAACATGCTGCTTGAAGCGACACTCATAGGTGAAGATCTTGTGGCTGATGTTGCTTTTCTCCTTCTTCTTGGTGAATAGGAGCCAGAAGAAGAAGCGATTGATCCAGGCCACGAGGCCTGGCAGGAAGGTGCTGGAGGAGCAGGGCAGAGGGACGCATAATAACTGTAGTACCCACACCTAGTGGGTACCAGCCATGTGCCAGGCACTGGGCTGAGTTCCTTACAAACCAGGGCCTCATTCTCTACCTACGCTGCCCCTTATACTTCTCGATGGCTTGGAAATCCCTCAGAACCCTGGAAACAACCCAAATATCCGTCCACAAGAGTACGGGTAAGTACACTGTGGCAAATGCATAGTGAGAAACAATAGTGAGAGTTCTCCACGTCAACGGAGAGGAGTGTGACTGTTGAAGCTGAACTCCCAAGTTTACTATTTCAGGGTTCATAAAACGACCATAGCACTGAAAGCAGGAGAATGGTAAGCATGAAGTTCAGAGTGGTGGGTGTCTCCTGGTGGGAGGGGTTATGATCTGGGGGTTCCACAAAGAGGGCTCCAATCATCCTCGTGTTGTTTCTTAAGCTGGTGTTGAGTATGTGGCACTTACTACATCATTCTTTCTACTTCAAATATATCTCGCCTATATTATTCTGTATGTATGAAATATTTTTAAAAATTCTATGTGATGTCATTCCATGTCTTCGCTGGGTACAGAATAACCACTCAAAGCCCCATAAAACCTTCCCCATCATTCATAGTGACATGCCCAGTGGTAGACATGGAGCCTGAACATGAACACAGATTTTAGGCTTGGCAAAAGGTAGAAGACAGGGCAGGATGAGAAGATTCACAACACCTGTGGGCCAGAGAGGGGAGCCTGGCCTCAGTGTTGTGAAAACAGTTCCCCAGGTGGTGTGAATGTGCAGGCAGGGTTAAAACCACTGACTGAGGAGACAGGCCCAATTTACATGCACCAATAGAGGAGCATTATTCTTCAAGTGGACCACCCATCAAAAGCATATCGCAGATGCTGGAAAAGGTACTCTTGCATTCCTACCTGATCCAGAGCAGGAACTCCAGGAAGTAGAATCCAATGGCATAGTCCCAAAACCAGTTGGCTGAAGAGGAGGGAGGCTGGGAAGCAGAATCTGTGATCAGTTCATCATAGTGTCGCCTGAGATCAAGTTTGTCCAACCAGCAGCCCACAGGCTGCACGTGGCTCAGGACCACTTTGAATGCAGCCCAACACAAATTCATAAACTGTCTTTAAACACTGAGGATTTGTTGCAACTTTTTTTTTTTTTTTTTTTAGCTCATCAGCTATCGGTAGTATTAGTATATTTTATGTGTGCCCCAAGACAATTCTTCTTCTTCCAGTGTGGCCCAGGGAAACCCAAAGGTTGGACACCCCTATTTTAGAGGGAGCTGTGTCTCAGGAGTGGCTGTGTGTGTGTGTGTGTGATGACTGACCTGCCAAGACAATGGAAAGCATCGCTTCTTGGTGGCACAGTCAATCCCCAAACCCCACTCCCTTTCAGGTCTGCTTAGTACTGTATGTACTTGGCTGTTTGTTGCAAGACCAAGACGTGCCTCTATCCTTCCTCTTCAGAGCAGATGAGCCACTGCCCAGCCATCACCATTTATGAACCCATCAGCCCCTGACACATAGTAGGTGTCATGGCCTTAGCCTGATCTGTCCCACCAACATTCATCCGAAGTGATGGCTTTGCTTTCTTCTGCTGAGAAGCAGCCTGCTAAGGATCTGGGGAGAGGCCAAACTATCGGTTTCTTCACCCGCATAGTTGGGGGTTAGAGGGATGGGGGTGTTGGAGGGAAGGTCAGGTGGATTAGATGGTTTCTGAGGTCTAGTCCATCTGCCAAGGTCTCTAGATTATCTTATCTTGTCCTGCCCACACTTCTGTCTTCTGACCCTTGCATCCCTGCATCAAGGCTGTCGCTTGACCTCACCCCTATGCATCCCTACCTGCAGACACATTGGACCCTCGCTGAGCCCACTTTCTTTCTTCCTTCCACCCTCTGGTCTTTTCTGCTGCTCTCCTCATGTTCAGTGATGCTCACCTGACGTTCCTTCTCACATCTCATGGGCCATTAGGATGAAAACAAGCATCAGCCGCCCTGGGAGCAGGAAGGGTGTGGGGGCTGTGGGCTCTGTGTGAGGACAGGGATGACCCCCACCCCGGCTACCTTGTTGGTGTGGTCCTGATAGATGACGCTGACCTTCTCGCTTTGCGGAAACCAGAGGAAGCGGAAGTACTCGGACTTCTTCAGATGGCTGTCCAGGTTGTCAAGAACCTGACCTCAGCAGAAGGAAGGAGGAAAGATTGTGTTGATCACAGGACTTGGGAAAGTTCTCCACCCTGTACACATGACATCCTCAGCCTGAGTCTCCTGGGGCTTCCAGAATTCAGGGCGGGAAGACCACTGGTAGGCATTCTATACATGGGCTACGTGGAAGGAAGGGAATAGGAAAGGAAATGGGAGAAAAGGAAAGAAATATAAGGGAGGAAAAATGGCCGAGAAGCTGAATTTTCAAACCTAACGTTCAATGCAAGAAGCCATCATCATACTCCTTTGTCCCAGCTTCCTGTCCTTCTCCTGCCCAGCTCAGGCCCAGCCAACCTGGAGGGCTAGGCCTACGTCTAGAGAGGACATGATGCTGGGGGGCCATGTGCATTTTGGAGCAGCCCCTACAAACACTCAGGGCAGCACGGTTTGCAGGCCCAGGGGACCCGTGACAGTTTCCTAGGAACCTAAATGGCAGGCGACCAGGAGCAGACATCAATGCATGAACAGGAAGGTGTACTGTCCCCCTACTGGCTCTCAAGAACCTTCATGCCTCCTGGAAGTGAGGCCCAATTATTGTTCCTTTTGGGTTAGAGGAAAAGCTTTTCAGGCCCAGCAAGAGGGCTGAGAAAACGCCCTAATGATGATTTTCTGACGCTTCCTCCTTCTTCAAGGCTTGTTGTTTTTTCCAGGGAGAACAAGACTCAGATGTGATTTTCCATCTCCATCTTAACTCTTCCTCAGAAGCATGCTCAGCTCCTTGAATGTGTCCTTTTTTTTTTTTTAAAGATTTATTTTATTGATTTTTGACAGAGAGAAACAGAGACAGAGAGAGACAGAGAGAAGGGGGAGGGCCCAGAGCAGTCTCCATAGTTGACATTAGTGTTCCATATAGTTTCACTCCACAGGCGGGCACAGGGCTGCGCAGGGCATGTGGGTCCGCACGGGCCGGGGCCGGGACTCGATCCTTGGTCCCCGGGGCCTCAAAGCGAGTGCTCAACCCACTGAGCCATCCCAGCTTTCCCAGAATGTGTCCTTTAAAGGCTGCTCAGAGTGGGGAAGGCAAAAACAAATTAACTATGGGGTCACCAATTAGACACACCCTTGGAATAAATCACAGGACTGAAAATGCCACCTCCCCACTGTGGCAGTCCTTGTTTATGGCCTGTGACTAGACGTGTGGGAGGCTATCAGCGGGTTGGATGGATGCTGATGGGCCTATCAGAGGTCTGTAGTGTAGCAGCAGCAGCCGCTGCTTCAGGCAAAAGCATGAATCCATCCAGAATAAACTGACCCCAGGCAAGTGGGATGAGCAGACCCGGTTCCATGAGCCATCACTGGTAAGCTGGTTCACTTGGGAGCCGTGGGGGTGTTCCCATTAGCTTTCATGCCCTTCCTCAGGAATAAGGCCCAAGAACTTTACCAGATGCTCTAGAGCAGGGGTGGCCAACTTTTCTGTATATAAGATCTACTTTTTATCTTAAAAGTGTGTCACGATCGACTTGTTGTCATAGGCGTAGTCTAAGGGGGAAGAAGGGGTGTGAAATGCATACTATGTTTATACACTGTGTTTCAGTATAAGGTGCATTCCAGCGAGGTACGGGTAGGTAAGTAAAATATATGTTCAAAACTATTTTTTATTTTTTAAATCACTTATTAAGTTTTCGAGATATAGGCTCATGAAGAAAATAAATTTCCAGACCCAACTTTTGATAGCAGCATTCCGTACATGCGGTACCTAAAAAATTCGATTTTCCGACACCTTTTCAAGATAGATTTTTACTAACTTAAAATGCAATTTAATTTTTTTATCAACTGCAATGTATAAGTTGTTGTACTATTTGTTCGTAAATATGAAAAAGTTGTTATAAAAATGCACAGTATGGCTGATAATTTGATTTCAATATTTCACTTTCGTGGTTTTTTTTTGGGCCAGGAAACTTTATCATGAAAGAATAATATGACTTACTTTTTGCTAATCTATCAATAGCTCGCTGAGTACACCTCATACTGAAATATAGATATACGGCTTATCTAACTACGTAAAAAACAACAACAATAATTATTTAAAGGGCCAAAAAACTCACGTCCAGGGGAATTAAAAGAACATGGATAATTATTAACAATATTTATTAATTCAAAGTAGCTACAGATAAAGACAGATTTAGAATTTACTTTGTTGCCTTAACATTAATGGGAAGACTGAGTCTCTAGCCAAGGAATCATAATTAGGTGTATATCCTGACAAAGATAATAATAATGAGTCTTCAGTATGGGAATCAGTCAGGACAGAACGTTGTTTAGTCTTCGTTGCTTCAAGTATGAAAATGCCGATTCGCATAGGTATGTAGATCCGAAACAAGAATAGATATATTCGCTATATTTGGTGATAGGCTGGGATATTTTTCTCGGTTGACATATTTCCAAAAATCTTCTTCAAATTTTCTGGCTTGTAAGATTAAGTCAGTTTGTAAAATTATAATTTCATTTTCTAATGCCTTTTGATCCATATGAAATATGTCTGAAAGTTTTTGGCTAATGCGTTTCACACTTAAATCTTTTTTAAAAAGAAAAGATATAAATTCCACAATTTCTTTAATTTTTTCAAAATCCTGGAATCTTACCTCAAAATCTTCAATTACTTTTTGGATTTCCACGACATATTTGTCGATCTTATAATTAATATTTTTATGTTTTTGTAGGTTATCCGCCATATTTGGAAAATGATTCAGATTATTTTGTTGCAGATCTTCTATTAACAAAATAAA